>RJWJ010001484.1:5764-130086 GCA_004363605.1 Indri indri
CAAAAAGTTCAGGCATGGTGCACTACTCTTGTTATTAATAGCTAGGGTATCTAGGAATCCTCACAAAACCGAAGTTCCCAGACAGCAGCCAAGTGCCAGCTTGCAAGCAGGCCTTTCTAATGAGAGCAGTCCCGGGCCTGCTATATTAACTGTTTTCTGTGTTAAAAACCATCCTTGGCCTGGCCAAAGATCAAGCCCAGGAGTGATGTAAATAATGTTGATTTGCTTAAGCCAATCAGGGTCTCTCCTGAATACAGGGGTAGGGCATTTTTCAAAATGACAATGGCTGGCATAAGAACAGCTGCGGATTGTCCCTGAGGAAATCCAGGTACTATTGGAGGGAAAGAAGAGAACTGGCTATTACACACACCTGCTAGCACGGAAGTGACTCCTAAAAGAAGAAGTGATTAGTGCATGAATCTATCAGTTGTGGTCAGGCTAGGAAAACAAAAAACCTTATAGGTATTTTTACAGAGGGAATTTAGTACAAGGATTGGTGGCCTGAGTGAAGAAGAGCTGAAAGGCTTAATGTTTGCTGATAAAGTAGCCCAGAGATGAATAGTTGCAAGAAGCAGTTACTACCCCTGAGGTTGAAGGAACAGAGAGAAGAGGTGTAAATACTAGTGCCTGGACCATTTGGCTGTAGTTAGAGAAATACGTGGAATGACTTTAAAAAAAAAAGTCAGGATTACTAAAATTTGAAATTCCTATTTCCCTATTTCTAAGGAAGATAGTTCTGACTTTAAATAAATAAATAAATAGTTTATTGGACTCCTCACAGCCCATGGCCAGGACACAGTCCTTGATGACACAACAGGGACAGGTGTCTGGGGACCTGGAGCACCCTGGCAGTTGACAGCCAGCCACAGACGGCTTTTCAGAAACAAGTCTTGTTAGGAATGTGACCTTTTTGAGCAGGATTTGCCTAGAAGTTAGAAGAGGAAGAATAGTCCTCTGGGAATTCCGTCCCCTAAGGGAAAGTCATGGTGGCATCCACGTCAGCTTGGCAGGTGAGAGAAGTCCCCTCTGAGGGTCCAGCCAAGGGTGGAGGAAGCCTGACACCAGGCCGCAATCTCCACACACGTCCTGGGCGAGGAGCAAGCGAGAATCGTGAAAACAGTGCTGAGGAAAGGTGTGTCACCAAAGCAGAAACTGCTATTTCAGACAACCCTGGTTAAGAGAGTCCAAGGGGACTTTTGGTCCTTTGCTTCACCCTATGAGGTGACATCAACTACACCACCCTGAATGGATGTCAATTTGCTGAGGCTCCTTCCAGCTCCTGGCAGGCAAGACCACAGACTCAGGAGGGCGTGCAACTGCGTATTGTCAGAGACTTCTCCTGGCTACACTTGGGTATTTAGTGAGGTGTTGGTCTTGCCAGTGATTTTTAAAGGTTTGACCAGGTGGCCCCTTGGAAAGAGACCTGCCAAGCTAGGTGCTTGGTGCTTGAGTTGTCTGTGTGTATGATGGAAACGGCCACGCAATGGGTAATTAGCTTCGCAGAGATGTGTGGGTGATATGGCGGGACTTCGAGTCTGCTGGTTGTACCAGGGGCCCTGTCACGCGGCCTGTGTACTTGCATCGAGGGGCTTCCTCAACCCTGACACAGGCACATTTCCAGAAGGATGTGTGTATTCCAAGCACTGCTACAAATGAGGCAGTTATTTCCATCTAAGCACGTTGGATCACCGTGTCCTGCCAGGGTTCCCGAGACCCCGTGAGTGGCTTCCTTCCAATGGGTCATCAGTGTTCCCCCAAAGCTCTCTTTGAAGCTTCTGTGGATCCAGCTTCTCTTTGAGGCTTCTCTGGAGCCAGCTTCTCTTGGCGCCTGGAACTGGAGGACTTTTCACCCACAGAGCTGCGGCCCGGAGAGCCCTGCGGGTTCACTCTTTCTCTGAACCTCCGTCCTAATCCTCTCTGCTGCTCGTTGCCAGGGCAGTAATGAGGGGCTCTGTTGAGCTGGGGCTCATTAGGACTTTCTTATTCTCTCTTCCCAGGACATACTTTATCCAGCTGGTGCTGAAAAGCAATCTTGGAAATTAGGGGACTTGGTAGGGCTTCATTCCACACTCAGAATGGGGGTCTCAGCAGTCACTTCTCTGGTTGATGCAAAAAAAAAAAAAAAAGAATTATACTATTTTTTGGATTTTGGATTAAAGAGAGCGTCATTGGCTTGTCAAGCTAATAAGCATTCCTCAAGACATGTTCCTGTGGCTTCATGAAACGCTCCTAAATTCAAATACTTTGTGTTGCAATCTGGCCCTTGGACGAAATGAGGTCCCGGCAACTGAGGTTTATGGCTTTCCATATAAGCTTTCAGGGAAAATTTACACTGCATTTTACTTCAGCTCTTTCACATAAAGCAGGGGGGTTTTGCCACAAAAATGAAAAAGAAAGGAAGAAACTGCCTCCTTAAGTTTCTTATAAATCAATACTGGAGGCATAAAAATATCTACATAAAAGATAAAGGAGATGAGAAACTGCCTATGATGAAAAGAAAGCCTATTTAAGCCTTGCCTTTAGTTTCAGTTCCTTTTCCATATCGGAAATGCAATCAGAATTTTAATCTTTCCTCGGGTTCCTCCTGCATTTTAGGAGACGATAAAACCTGAGTATCTCACCCCAACGCCGGTCGGCTGCACGTCTTCCAGCCTCGGCTGAAGGGTGACGCTGCACGGGGGGGTATGCTTGGTGGAGCCACACTCCTCAATTTCAATTACTCTGTGAATAAATTCGCCTGAAATTTAAGTGGCCTGTGGAGAGGGGAAATAAACCAACTAAACACCACATTGGGTTTTGCCCGTATTCTTTGTTAATGATACTCCGCATTACTTTGCATTTTCAAATATACATTAGGGCACATAATTCTTCTAAGAATTATCTCCTAAGGCATGCCTTTCTATTTCAATCTTTATTGGACTCTGCCCAATCCTTAGGTTCACATTTGTGATAAAACGTGTCTCTGAGTATCCCCAAAGAAAATCGAATATCTGTGACATAATTATGTGTACCATATATATATTTACATATATACACGCACACTTGTGTAAGGAATTTTTAAATAGTTTTGGTTAATTTATATAGTTTTTTTATCTGCTTTTACACATAACACATTGCAAATGTTTCCCATGATGCCATCTTGGCTTTAAGTCATGGTTGTGATGGTGATTTATTACTCTATACGCAGCATATCTGAACCGTATTTATTTAATCATTTTAATGATGGATAGTTAGGTTGCTTTCAAAGGCTTCCTGGTGTCATAAATAATGCTAACCATGAACATCTTTGCATATATATCTCCTTTCCCAAATGCTTGATTATGTCCTTAGAAAAACTTTCTAGATGATGAATTACAAATTCACACTATACAAATGTATCATGATGCATTTATGCAGTCTCATTAATTATAATTTAATACTAATTATTAACCAATAATGATAGCAGAGGATATTTATTATTTATATGCACCAGTTACTCTTCTAAGTGCTTAACATAGTAACTCACATGATACTCACAACAACCTGTGAGGTAGAATCTATTATCTTTCCATGTTCTGTGTGAGGAAACTTGAGTTGTAGGGAGATGAAGCAACTTGCCCAAGATTGAATGGTGGTAAATACCAGATTCAAATTCAGGGACTGGTTATAGCACATTTGCTGTTTACTTTGTTTGAGATTATAAATGATACTGCAATTAATAGCCTTGTATTTCAATCTTAACACACTCTCAGCAGCACCTATGAAGGGGAGATTTATAAAAGCGTAAATACTCTGCCATAGCATTACTCTCGTTTTAATGAAAATCATGAGATGTCTGAATGTCTGCAATGAACAGCCTTCCCAAGTAGATGCAACATAAAAAGATGACAAAAATAAGCATAAACACTCAAGTTCTAAAGCATTAGGATGCCACGAATGACAGTCGAGATGTCAAGTAATAGTCTTGACAATATACAGTTTTGGCCGATGGACAATTTATTGTGCACGTAGTTTGGAAACAAATGCTATTCGATCCCTCTGTACTTTTTGTTTTTCCCCAGGAAAAGGAAGACTCAACATTTTCCTTCAGTAGATAGATACTGTTCGGCCATAGTGTGTCAATTAGGGCTAAATCTAACTTTTCTCCTTTTTGCATTGTCTTTGATAGGAGCTGGTGGAGAACACACTGTATCTGACGTTTCTTCCTTGGCGAGAGCTGGGGTGGGCAATGAGCGATTTGTTGGAGGTGGCAGGAGGACATCATTTTGTATGCATCGCATTAATTCCTATTTATTTGCTTTCCTTTTTTGTGCAGTCTTGGAGAGTCGAGAGATCGTGAATTGCGTTGGTGGTTTTCCTCAACTTCTGCTCATCTTTCCACAAACTTCCATATCTCTAATGCAGAGCAGCCCTTCTTCTTCAAAGAGGCCAACCAGGACGTCCTGAGGAGCTTGGGTTGTAGGTCTGGGCAGAGGGAGATGATGTGTAAAGACTGAACCAAGACCTGCCTCTTCTTGCTACCTATGACCCTTTTTCACCTGAGAAGATAATCCCCCAGGAATGGATTTGTGCTGACTTCTACATTCTTCAGATACATGGAGAATTTTCCTTTCTATTAGAATTTGAAATCTCACATTCTTGTTGTGTCCAGACATCTTACAGTGGCCCTGAGGGGTAGGGCTGCCTTCAGGCTTAATTTGCTACCAAATACATCGCCAAGACCCTTTGACTTCTTCTCACCCTCTTTTTCTCTGCCACACTGCTGTTATTTACAGACAGGCTTTTCTTTCACCTCCTACCATTTTCTCTGTTCACACGACTATAATCCCCCCAACAGTCCAAGGATGCCCCTGCCACAGGGACTTTGCACATGATCTTCTCTGTCTGAAGTACTTTTCCTTTAGACAATGTCCTTATTTCCTCCAGGAGTGTGCTCAGCTTCTCAGAAAGACTTTCCTTTATATATAAAAAAGATTATCAATGAGTAAGTGAAAGAGGGATGCGTTAACTCAGATTTTACATTCCTGGAAATTGAGGTCCCCTGGGGAAGTTTGAGGATCTTACCTAGAAGGCCAAAGGACGTCTCCATGATTCTCACCAGCTCTGCCTGGGTCACACACCCAAACCTGAGCCAATCCCCATGGAGAGAGCAAGTAACACACTGGCTGAGTTAGTCATGTTATTTAAGTTTCCTCTGCAAGCAGAGGTTGGGTGCCACGCAGGCAGAAATGAGAGTTTGAGGAGTGTGGTTCTTCAGTGGGAAGGAAGGTATAGTTACCAGGAAGGGAATGAGAGTGAATTTATCCACAGAGCAAAAATAATGCATGTCTGTTCCTTTCCCATGCTAGAATTTCCTTAGTTTCGTGTATCCATTTTGTTCCACCCCTGAGTCTGGTAGTTGTTCATACATTATATGTCTCAAGAATTAGACCATTGAACCTATTCTTTTTTTCTTAAAGTGGATAAGCAGGGTCTGTTTAAAAATTTTTTTAAAGATAAAAATGGTTTTATAAGTAAAGGAGACCATGCTGACATATGGAAAGGAAAATGTTTTGACATATTTTGAAAAGAACTAGTTCCAGTGAAAACGAGATCGTGAGGAACCCTAGGCATCTATCCCTCTATTCCTGAAGAGAGGATATTGTGATGAGGAAGATTGCGTTGTCATGGTGCTTTGCTTTGCTGAGATCATGACTCGATTTGCTGAAGCACTTTGAGATCAAAGAATATCTTCCTGGGGATATTTGGAGGGTCTAACCTAACAAAAGCTTCGTAGATGAAATACACAAGGAACTTGTACAAATCGATAAGAAAAAGACAAATCCAGTGGCATATATGTGTGAGGATGATTATTGAGGTGATATATCTGGGGGATGCATGCTCAGAGGCAACCTGCGGATGCACCAATGGGAGAGTAGAGGTAACAGGCACTCTGGGAAGCACGAGCAATAGGTAGAAACGAAAATGCAGATTTAAAAACAGCAACACAAATAGATGTAAAAAATATTGTACTGAATGAAAAAAAAAAACACCAAGTATATTATTTACCCCAAATAGCAACATATATTTTGCCAAAACACATACAAGTCACCACGACCACAACAAAAGACATGTTAATCATGTTTAAATGGTTGGCTCTAAGGAAGGGAAATCGGAGTGGGATGGGGGTTTAATGGGGAATAACCACTAGGTTGAGCCGCTTGAAATTGCCCACATTTGATTTTTTTAAGCTGACAAAAATGGTGCTTTCATATAGCGCAACATAATAAATAAACAAGAAAGGAGTCTCACACAGAGCAAAAATAATGTGCCCTGAAAGAGAAATGAAATGGTCGACCCTCTGCACCTTTGTTCAAAAATATAAAAATAACTTGTGGACTTTTCTTTAAAAATGTGTCTCCCAGACTTGGTTTCATCATGCAGTTCCATCCCACTGGATTCCTGCTTTTACATGTTGTTTTGGAATGATCCAAAGAATAGAAGAACCCGCCTGTAATCACTGAGAGATAGCCACCCCTATGTGCTAAATGCCATCTTAAAAAAAAAATGGCTAAGTTGTTTTCTCTAGCTGACTCTGTTAATGGACCCGCAAAGGGGGTTCTCCTAGGCTCAGTTGCCCACTGCACAGAAAGCCAATTACTGGGACAAGGAGGACTGTCAAGGAAGAAAGGAAATTTATTCTGGGGGAGGTCAACCCACAGGTGAGAGGACTGGACTGCCTCAAATCTGCCTCCTCGACCGACTGACGGGGACAGGGGCTTTTCTAGAGGTGAAATAATAATGCATGAAGGGAGTGAGCATCATTGCATGTTTCAGAGGGAGTGCAGGGCACACAAGCACAGTGAGAGATCACACTGGCACATACATCTCGTGGTCATAAAATGGCAGATAAGCCCCTCCAAGGGTGGAGATTTTCATAGTATGATGGGCTAGCGGGTAACATCAGTCATGGGGACCTAGGATTCCATAGTGGCATTTGAAGAGGACTTGGAACAGGACAGAAGTGTTCAGGAAAGTTATTTGGGGTGTGTGTGCCATCTGTTAAGACACAGTTATTAGGAGGCTTAGAGGTATATAGGAAAGGATGCTGGACATAGCAGGAGACCTTGGCCTGGGTCCTTACATGTAACTAACTCCATGAATGTCCCTTTGACCACTTTCTTCCCAATCAGATCTTAGAGTTATTATTTAAAAAATCAGTAGTTTGGAGGGGATGAAACCCTAAATCCCTACTATGGTAAAGCTTTATACGTTTCTTTGGTGGGTTGAAGGGTTTCTTCTCAATATCTATAGTTACAGTAGGTGCAAAGTTCTTTGAAGAGAAGCATTTGATGGGTCATAGATCGAGAGGCTCCCGGCCACCCCCCTGGATCCAATTACATTTACTGCTGGCCCAAGATCTCATCTTTCAGTTACTAGAGCAAGTGACAGCCTCCCAGATTCTGTCTCTTCATCTGTGAAATGGGATTTTTAACAGTATTTATCTCACGTGTTTTCACTTGGTACTGTGTCTGGTATTCTGTAAACTGCCAAAAAGATAGCTATTTTCATGTCGGAAATATTTCGTGTGTGTGGAAAAATACATAATGTTTTCAGAAGCATTCCTTTAGCTGCTGGTAGGCATCTTCTGCAAACATTCTACTTTCCAGGTGCATTTTCTTTGGTAAGTTGTCTCTATAGTCTTTCCACATTTTTTCCCTATTTGGTTATTTACTTTTTCCTATTTTTAAGATATTGTAACATTCACCTTTTTTTCTCTAATACATGTGTAATAGATTAAAACTGACTGCAAATTATGTGTAAATATTGTCACTTTTCAACCCTGTTTCAATCCTGGAATGTTTCAACCCTGGAATAAATCTGTATTTACCTCCCTGAGGGTGAGAAACCATGTGGAGAAAGAGGTCTGGCCAGAGCCAACCCCCAAACCGGACTACCAGTTGACCATAGCCGTATGAGTCGCCCCACCAATACAAGAGGAAGGACCACTGAGCTGCTCACAGCTGCACGGCCTGCCCCCAAATGCAGAGCAAATGAAGCGGCTGTTACAGCCACTGTGTTTTTGGTGTTGCAGCAATAGATGACTCATCACACACACACACACACACACACACACACACACACACACACACTCCTAGGTGCCTACACCTACACATCTAGCATTAGCACAATCCGGGGGGGCGGAGATTATTACTGAGGTTTGGGAGGTAAATTTTACCTCTGCTTTATACATCTCCTTGCTGTTTGCATTTTTTCAATAAGCAAGCATAATTTTTTACATGAAAATGAAAACAGTTTTAAAAAGGAAAAGATAATAGGTGGCTGGCTCTGTCAGTTGGAAAGTGTCTTCCTGAGGCCACAGTTAATTGCACTGTTTTATCCTCTCGGGCTTTCGTGGTCAGTTCTCATGTAAAACGTGTTCCTGTGTCCTTATCATGCCCTGTCGTCAGAACCATGTCCCTGGGCATCCTGTTCACAGTAATTGACTCTTCACTTCCATTCTCTTGCCTTGTCATTTTTTTTTTTTTTGTACTAACACTTACTGCATTTGTGACTTTTTATACATCTATTTGCTTTTCGTCCCTTCTCTCTTCATATTCTTTTATCTTCTTTTGCCCTCTGCTCTGTCTTATGAGAGCAAAGCCTTTTATTTGGTCCATCGTGTATGGCGCTGAGCACAGACTCCACAAGAGTTTTTTCAATGCAATTTCTGGATTATTCAATTGCCCGATGTTTGATTATTTCATGTCATACCTACTGAGCTTCTGTTCTGAGCAGAATGTTGCAGTAAACCAAGTGTGTGTGTTTGGGGATGACTGAGGTTGTGGAGGGTTAAAATGTCTGCTGTGAATTTCACATCATAGCTCGAGGGTGCAATGAATGCAGTTTAGTTATCTACAGCACATTGATTTTGACTGAGTGGCAGTAACTTGACTGGTTTGCTCAATCAGATCTGCCCAGTGGGTTTGTTGGTTCCCAGGGTTCCCAGTGGGATTGGGTGGCATCTGTTCCTCGCATGTGCACATGTGACCACGCTGGCATGCCCTGACTGTTCTCACCCTCATCTTCTCTTTGGCTCTGGTCCACTCAGTCCGCTGTGGTGCTGTCCTCGTCCCTGCCGCCAGGTCTTTCTGGGTCCGTGGCCTCTGGGTGCTCCCTCTGCACTGATTTGGTCTTGTGGGAAAACTCTGCACTATTCTTCGCAAACATCTCTTCTCATAATCTCAAACACTTTTTCCTTACCTCCCTTTGTCTTCCAGAGTCAGCAGGGGGCAAGTACAATCTTTGAACAATCACCAAGACACCTGCTCACCCCCTGTTCCCTTCTCTCATGACTCTTCCTTTCCAAATCCAAGGAATCTTCATTTCTTCTTTGGCAGAAAAATCGTCTCTTGATGAATCGAGTGTTCTTCTGAACTTACTGTTTCTGATGTAAATGTGATGGTCTGGGTCTTCTAGGACTGGGACTTATTATGCTAATTTTTTTCTCTCAGAATATTATCTGTGCTATAAGCTTCCAAAATCTGATTTGAAGCTTTTGAAATTCAAGAACAGATACTGGATTGTCTGCATTTCTGGTAACCCTTCTTGACTTGAGCAGCAGACTGCAGGGTCTACTTTAAATACACTTAAAAAGGAAATTCCAGGAATCAAAAGTACGGTGATTAATTTATGAAAATATCCTACTCTGTGCACATTATATTAGTACTGATGAAAGAAATCCTACAATTAACACTATTTTGAACCTCGCTATTTTCACTTAAAAATATTTCTCGAACATCTTTCCATGTTGACAAAAACATTCTACTGCGTGTGTACTGTCCATATAATATAGCATTGCATTAGTGCACCATAGCAGCCTAGCCAGTCTCTTCTTGAGGCACAGTTGAGTTTGCGTGTAGTTTTTCTGAATGCAAATGATGCTTTGCTGATCATTGCATACGTATTTTGTATTTTTTCAGTAGATCCTTAAGGTAATGGCCAGGGCAGAAGTTTAATGTAGCCATATTGCCAGATTGTCCTTAGGTTTTTCCTCCTGTGGACAGGGTCTATTTTCTCACTTTGCTGTGATATATCGTGGGAAGAGTTACAGGATAAAATCAGGAAAGGGGACCTGAGGTCAGACCCATGAATACCAGGCGTGCTGCTTACTCTCAGCGTGTGAGGGCAGCGTGCTGGCTGCCCTCACACCGTCCCCTTGTAAGTCCCCTTTGCCATGTCTTGTGCCCAGGGCTGACCCCACAGACTCCATCACCCACAGCCTTTATCAGCTGGACTGTGGACAGTGTTGGCCAACAAAAGGTACCAGCAGGAATCTGGAAGGGGAAAGGAAAAAGATCGGTGCTGTAGCAACACGGTTCTGGCCATGGCTGCCTCCGTGCAGAGCAGCAGCCCCGGTCAGAAAGCTCCTCCCACATGGTTGCAGCTTTCATGGAACTCCAGGAACAATATTTCCTCCTCTTGGTCCTTCAGATCTGGGATGATAACAGCTGTCTGCTGGTGACAGCCTCTGGGGTTCTCAAAAACCCCTTTTACTGTCCTTAACCTTATAAATACTCCCTTCACCGCCGGGTGTGGTGGCTCACACCTGTAATCCTAGCACTCTGGGAGGCCAAGGTGAGAGGACCGCTTGAGGTCAGGAGTTCAAGACCAGCCTGAGTAAGAGCAAAAAATAGAAAAATACTTTTCCCTGTCTCTACAAAAAAATAGAAAAAATTAGCCAGGCATGGTGGCGTGTGCCTATAGTCGCAGCTACTCAGGAGGCTGAGGCAGGAGGATCACTTGAGCCCAGGAGTTTGAGGTTGCTGTGAGCTAGGCTGATGCCACGGCACTCCAGCCCAGCCAACAGAGCAAGACTCTGTCTCCAAAAAAAAAAAAAAAAAATACTCCTTTCACACCACAAAATATTCCCTTCATTACATTCTAGCCCATAAACCAATATGCAGGAAATCCTACTTCCTGCTGGGATCTCTACTGATTCACCTGGCTAGAGTGCTTGAAATTCTCTCTTGGAGCTTAGCTAGAAGTGAGAAAAACCTGCACGTGGTCACCACTACATGGCACCACCTCCCTGCTGCAGCCCCTGGGACAATAGCTGACCAGTCCCTGTGATGTCACATCCACATTGGTGTTAGAACATTTTCAATGATGCTGGAGCAGGGGAAGCAGTGAGAGTTCCTTCAGTGGCAGTTCATGAACAGGTCTTGGTATTTTAGCATAAAGGCTCTTTATTCACTTAGTACTTTATTGCAGTTGCTTCAAGGAATTTCTATGAACATTCAATGTGCAATATTGCTGAAAGGTTGTTAAGGGAGCTTAATTCATTGAGATTTATTTAAGTTGCAACAGGACCTGACATCCCATATCCTCTTGAATTACATTACCTTCATGGCTACGAATTTTTCACTTGGTTGAGCAGCAGTGAACTGTCAACCTTTGGCTCCAATTTTTAAAAGCAGAAGTAGTAGGAAAATAGACGCTTAGACTCTGTTGGCTTAATTTAGCAAACACATTGAACCAGGTAGAAGAGAGTGACATTAGATGTTGGTAATTTAGCCAATTCGAGGAATTGTCATGAGGTATTGACAATTTTCTGGAAGGATTAGGCAGTGCAGAAAGGAAGTATTAAACTTCAAGAAAGTAGATTAACCCTGCTTTCGATGGCGGTTCACACTTTTGTACTTTTCTGTCCACTTATTACTTGAAATATAGTTAAACACCAGTTGAAATTACAAGGCAAATCAAACCACTAGCACACAGAAATACTGTGACTCTCTCTCTCTCATTAAGAATTCTCTGCTGTCATTTGGTTGTATTAACTTCCTATTGCGGCTATAGCAAATTATCAAAAATGTAGTGGCTCAAAATACTAAACATTTATTATCTTATGATTCTAGAAATCAGAAGTCTAAATTAGGTTACAATGAGCTAAATCAAGTGTTGGCTGGGCTGCAGTCCTACTGGAAGCTCTAGGGGAGAATGAATATATTCGTTTCCCGGCTTCTAGAAGCTGCCCACGTTCTTTGCTGTGTGACCTCTTTCTCTATCATCAAAGGCAGTAGCACGGTATCTCAATGTCCCTCTAACTCTGCCCCTCCTGTCTTCCTTTGTCACTTATAAGGACCCTGGGATTGCCTGGGAACTGCCCAGTAATCTGGGATAATGTCCCTATCTCAAGATCCTTAATTAACCACACCCGTAAAGTCATTTTCGATATGGAAGGCAACATATTTACAGGTTCTGAGGATTCAGACATGGACATCTTTGGGGATTCATTATTATTTATCACACATAGTATATCAACATTTTATATTGCAAACAGAAATTCAAATTAGTGTAAGGAAGAAAGGAAGTATTGACTCATGAATTGACGGGCTTCAATGAGTGAATCTGGAGATATCTATATATCTAAGACCTATCGATCTATCTATCCATCTATCTTGGAATAATAGCTCAACAGAATCAATTTCTTCATCATTCTATTGCTTTTTACGTTGCATTAAACTCATATATTTTCAGTGCCCACTATATGTTAGGCTCTTGTAAATTAAACATGGCCCTTTCCCGAGGCACTTACAGCCTAATGGGGAAAGGTGCCTTTCTGTTTCATGTCACAGGTAAACAAAGGGAGCCACCACATCGTCAGCTCCAGAGTGGGCACTTCTGACCCCCAGGCACTGTCGCCATTAATTAACCAGATTGATACTTAGGCATCTAAGTCACTTAATCTCTTAATTTTATTTCCAATTTTCTACGTCAGGAAAGGACCAGGATATGGCATTTCCCCTTCACTTATTCGTTCGTGCATTCACTCATTCATTCATGTTTTCATTCTTTCATCCAATCTTCACTGAGAGTTTGCCAGGTAGGTACTATTATTTCTCGATTTTACTGGTGAGGAAATTGAGGCTCAGAGAGGTTAAATAATGCCCAGGGTCACACAGTTCATGAAGAGCACAGCAGGAATTTGAACTCTGGCTGCTTGCCAAGAGTCACAGGCTCTGTGGGTCACCATGTCACCAGCAGGAGCAGTGCTGTGTTCCCTTCAGGCTGCCATGGGACAGCTCCGCAGCGCAGTTGTGCTGGTTATCTTGGCGTAGTCTTTGCTGGTTCCCCTGCCCTCAGCGTGTTGAGTACTCAAGGTCCAGTGTATTTTCAACCAGCGTGGAGACAGTAGACCCCGTGTGGTGTAGGAAAGCTCCCTGGCCACACAGCTGGGAGAACAATTATTAAAACGCATACGTGATGATTTATACATAAGAACATCACAGGTTGAAGACCTGACATTCCTCTATTAAGCACTATTAGTCAGAAATTGCACTGCATCTGTGCAATCCATTTTACTGAGGAAATATATAGAGAGACTCTAGACTTGCTAGTGTAATTAAAAGCATCCTTCTAGTCAATTTTAAAGCATCCAATTTACTCCAATTGTAGTTTTCAGCTCCCTGCACTTGCTAATCAGTCTGTCAAGAGTAATAGCCATTTTGGGGACGGAGGTATCTAATCCTGTGTGAGTGGGCTTATCAGCCTGTCTTAGAAAGACGATCCATGGCTTCCTGGCAAAGAAATGGCTGGGATCAGGCAGTCATTATGCAGTGTCTCGGTACTATGGTTTGAAAATCGTGCCAGGCCAACCTCGTGGCAGAAGGACTCAGAAGGTACGAGAGAAGTTTTCCACACATGATTACATTTGGGGATGCAGGAGTGCTTGACTTTTGACTCCGGGATCTGGTTCTGAAATTTCTCTGAGTCCATCCTTGATGTGAAAACATTAGCTTTGGCACCTGACTCAGTGAATGCCAGGGGACGTAGAGCTGACGTGGGACTCCAAGTCCCGGGAAGGGTGATTCCCCTGCTGGCTCTGCAATCCACAGGTGAGCTTGCTGATGTGGGAGACTTGCACCCCCTTCTTCTTGGGGGACCAGACTCCTTGTATTCTGCATGAACAAATGGAAATGCGTACAGAGTGGAATTAAGCCAGTTAGCTTCTTGTATTAAGACTTGTGTTTTCCTCTCTCTCTGTTTATTAAACATAAACTAACAATAAATCCTAAGGCCCCCTCACCAGCTGAACAAACCGTCTTTTGGCTGAGGGAACTCCAGAACTGAGTTCCCAGACAGGAAGGGAAGAGAGGTCAGACAAGCCTCCCTTTGGAAGTTTAGACTAATTGCAAACAGGGCCTAAGACCCTGCAAGGCGAAGGTTGAGTCAGGCCTGTGGGCCATCAATGTTCGTAACAGATCATTTTGAGTCAGCATAGTGTGGCTTGCTCTGTGATTAACAGACTTCCTTGTCTTAAAACATTCCTCGCAACAGATTCCAAGCTTTTAGACAGAGCTTTATTTCCTTAACCAATTACAAATCAGAGAATCTCTATATCCCGTAAGCCCCTATTTCGAGATATCCCACCTATATATACATTGGTTTGGCCCAAATATTGATTGATGATGACTTTACTGCAATTCCTGCTCCCTAAAACTGTAAAACCAAACTGCAACCTGGCCGCCACGGTTGCACTTTCTCAGGAACTCTTGAGATTATGAAGCATATTAGGATCAGACTGAACCTCTTTAAGTTATTTTACAGAGTTTGGGCTTTTTTCCATTAACATAAGAAATCGTCAATTAACAGCAATGATTTTGCATAGGAACAGAATGTCTGAAGCACCTGATCTCCCAACAGATATCAAATCAAAGTTATTTTGATCTGAATTTGGGAAATATCTGTAAAAATTACACTGTATCTCAAAGTTACCTTGCAGATTTTAAAAGACACACTTTTTGAGTTAGTGTTTAATGATATGCAGGGGGAGATATCAAAATCAGGATACTATGGACTATTTTAGGGCTGTTTGAATCTGAAAGACAATCTGAATCTGAATCTTCATTTGTAGTCTGAATCTGGAAATCAAAGTTTAGCCTGAGCTGGAGAATTATGGAGACCTGAAATATCATTCTTTTCCCAGGGGTAATTTTGAGACTCCAGAATGAAGGTGAAAATAGTTTTCATCTATTCTTGACTGGAAGTGGTTCCATGTTGAGAATTGTTTAGCGAGTAGGAAAATGTGTCAGATTGCTTAGCAGTATCTGCCATGGAGGAGACGTGTTTTGTATTAATCATCACTGCTGCAGGACATTGAGAAAAGTCAAGTTGTACAATATGCCAGGCAGGCCAGCCTATGGCCAATCTCGACTCTTTCATGAAGGCAGAAATCCAGATCTGCTCATATTTCAGAAGCATCACGGCATAGTAGAAAGTACATGGACTTTGGTGTCAAATCTAATGGTTATTCCTGGTTCTACCACTTAACTAGCTATAAAGACGTGGGCAAGTCACTTAACATTTCAGAGTCTAATTTATCATACGAACTTGGGTAGTATTAATACTGCTTTCAGAGAGTTACAGATACGTTAAAACAAAACAAAAAAAAACCCAAGGGACAGTGTTGGCATCTACTAAGTTCCTCAGAGAGATGCTACTCTAAAAAAAAAAAAAAAAAAAAAAAAAAAGTCTCGACAGGAAAATAGACAGCTCTTAGTCTAATATTTAAGAATGTAATAGGGATTAATTTTGTTTTAATTTATGCAAGTAGCTCTTCAAGTATAATTTTCTAAATGGTAAAATGATGACTCTAAAAATATATAAAATGAAACAGGTGTAAAATATTTTTTGTTCATTACTTAATAAGAAAACGAGTATTATGTCTGATTTAAAAAACATGTAAGAAACCTAGTGTACATGAGCAACATTAATCTGTAATTTATGGGTTACACACCAGCACTGGTTAATATTCAACAATAACATACTTTTGTGTGTGTGTGGGGGGGCATTATCCTTCCCATTAAAGAGAAATTATTTGCACCTCCACCGGGACAAAAGCAGTTTTACTGAGTCTAGGACGCTTATTCGATAGTATCAATGGGATGGCTTCCTAGGTGATTTCGTACGTGGTATTTGGCAGGAGGTTTTACTGGCTTTTGGCAGGAGGGTCATTGGCTACATGAGCCACCCCCCAGGGCTGCATGAGTGTCTTCCTGAAAAACTTGTTGATTTCTCCAGAGTAAGTGATGGGGGGTGGGGGGGGGTGCAGTGCCTTTTATTTTTATGAGTTAGCCTAAAACGTCGCACGCTATTACTTCTGTTCGCAAGAAGTGAGTCGAGTCACTAATTCTAACTTGCACTCACTGGGGAGGAGAATTTTAAGGGGGAGTTTGTTAAAGAAGAATCTGTAGGCATATTTTAAAAGCACCCACATAACAACCTCAAAATCTCAGAGGCTTAATACAATCAACATTTATTTCCTACTCGTGTTCTCTGAGGGTACGTGGAGAGGTTTTGCTCATCGTCATCACTTAGACGCACAGGCTAAGTGAAAACGACCGTCTCGAATACTGCAGATCACTGTGCAAGAAGCAGTAGGAGCTCTGGGGAGTCTTCAACCCACAGTGAAAGCTCACACGGATAGAATCAAGAACAGAACCACATAATCATCTTGGTAGACCCAGAAAACATCTGACAAAGTGTTAAACAACACCTCTTCATGATAAAAACACTCAGTACACTAGGAATAGATGCAAAAGTTTTCAACCTGATTAATGACATCTGCCAAAAACTCACGGCTATCACCTTAGTTAATAGTGAAAACCTGAGTTATTGTCTCCTAAGATCAGGAATAAGACACGACACAAAATGTCCACTCTCATAACTTCTAGCCAACATTTCTTAGCACTTCTTAGCCAGGACAATTAGGTTAGAAAAAGAAATAAAGGCATGCCTTTTGGAAGCAAAAAAGTAAATCTACTTATATTCAAATATGTTATGATCTTGTGTACAGAACATCTTAAAGAATCCACTTAAAAACTATTATAACTAATCAATTAGTTCAACAAAGTTTCAGGAAAAAAGATCATTATACAAAAATAAATTGTAATTCTATGTGATAACAATGAACAATCCAAAAATGATTTTTAGGAAATGCGTAATTCCATTACAATAGCACCAGAAAGAATACAATACTTAGGAATAAATATTAAAAAGGAAATGCAAAACGTGTGTACTCAAAATTAGAAAATATTGTTGAAAGAAATTAAAGAAGATTTAAATAAATGGAAAAAATCCACGTTCATGGATTGGGAGACATAATACTGCTGAGATGGAGGTATTCCTCAAATTGCTCTATTGATTCAACGTGATCCCTATCAAAATTCCAGCTGGATTTGTTGTATAAATGGACAAGCCTATCATAAAATTCATATGGAAACACAGGGGACTTAGAATGTCCAAAACAATTTTGAAAAATAACAAATTTGAAGGAATCACACTTTCCAATGTCAAATACGACACAGCTATAATAATCAAGAAGTGTGGTGTTGATATAAAAATAGACATATAGATCAATGGTATAGAATTGAGAGTCCTGAAATATACTCTGACATTTACAGTCAGTTGATATTCAACAAGGGTGCCAGTCAGTTAAATGGAGAAAAATAATCCTTTCGACAAATGGTGCTAACAACTACATATTCACATGCAAAAATATGACAGTTAAGTTGGTTCCCTTCCTTACACCAAAAAGACTAACTCCAAATGGTCCATAGACCTAAATTAAAGAGATAAAAGTACAATAATCTTACAAGAAAACATGAGATTAAATTTTTGTTACCTTGGATTAGGCAAAGCTGTTTTAGATATGCTAATAGCACTAACAGAGCAAGCAACAAAAGATAAAAGATACGTTAATGGCCTGTGAGCACATTTTGAAAAAAACATTTTGAAATTTCCTCAAATGTTAAACACAGGCTTATTGTATGACTCAATAATTCTACTCCACAGTGTATACCTAAAAGAAATAAAAACACATGTCTGCACAAAAATCTGCACATGATTGTTCTTGCTAGCATTGTTTGTATTAGCCAGAAAGTGGAAAAAAAACAAATTTATGTTAAATGATGAATAGATAAATAACATATGGTGTATCCATACAATGAAACATAAAAAGGGACAAAGTACTGATACTGTCTACAACATGGGTCATTGTGCTGAGTGAAAGAAGACAGTCACAAAAGACCACATATTGTATGTTCCCACTTATACGAAATGCCCACAAGGCAAATCTGCGGAGGCAGAAAGCATAATAGATTCGTGGTTGCTTAGAGGTGGAAGAGGGTGGGTTGAGGTACATGGGGATTGATTACTAATGGGCATGTGGCTTATTTGGGGGACAATGCTAACACTGACATACTGATAGTTGCACAGCTCTGTGAATATACTAAAACCATTGAGCTGTGCACTCTAAATGGGTGGATTTTAGGGCATGTGAATTATAGCTCTGTAAAGATGTTTACAAAAAGCTGGCAAAAGTATGGGAATGGATCCCATCTGGAAGTAAACTACTCATATTGAAGGTCATTGTTTTAGGCCCATGAACTGTCTAACCTGGACAAGGGGAGCTGTCCTGGTGCTGAATCTCACCCAGCCATGCCGTTTGGTGTATTTCACGTTCATTCCTTAAGTTCCCACAGGGATGTTGTTTCTGGAACTTCCAGCTTTGCCAGTGTGAATCTAGTCTTAAGTCTGCAGATACCTCTGCCAGAACCCTGCCTGGACCCAGCCTGGACAGCCACTCAAAGCCATGAGTCAGGTGGCCGTTCCCTGTCTTTCGCACCCTGTAGCTAGTGACATGAACAAATCTTGGGAGACAGAAAAGAAATATTCAATCCGTGGGGTGGAGGGGTTGTTTTTGTTTTTGTTTATTCTACTATTTTCCATCACCTCTTTCATGAGTCTTGCTCATATTTTCTCAACAAGACCAAGTTAATTTTTCTCAATCAAAATATGGCAGGTGTAGATATATGACCTACAGCAGAGGGACTCGATAGATTTGGTAGGAGAAGGAAACATTAGGGGAGTTTTATGCACATAAGCCTTTTTAACTGTGGTTGACTTAAAACTCTCATGCTTTAGAATAATTACCCCATGAGAAAGATGTTTTAGGTTTCTATAATGACTACAGGAGTGCAAGTAGTTGATAAGATGAAATTGCTGTGTTTTAATTAATTGACAATATGGGAATTCATGTTTCCGGAAGGAAAAAGCCTCATTTAAGGAAGATTTATCCACTTTGGCATTTCAGGAGCCACAAATGCCTGTCTTTAAAATTATTCCCAGCTCTGAAGGGAATTGAACATTACAAAACATCTGATTTGATTTCTGCCTAAATGTAATTCGGAATGTCATTCTTTATATGGGTGCATCTCAATTTCTCTGCTAAATGTGCAAGGCTCTTGATGGCAGAGCCCCTGTGTGTTTCCCCAAAGCATTTTTCTGTGTGGTATGTACATAGGGAATGTGTGTTCAATTCCATTTATTAAATAGATTAGTCGTGTTCTCTCTGGTGCATGTTCCTGTTGTTGTTTTGTTTTATTTCACTTTATATTTCTTTGTTTTGGTGGTGGCATAAACACCAGTAATTCCATGAGCTCTGTGATGACTGGATCCAAGGAGAAGGATGTAAGTGTGTGTGCCATCACATCCTGGAGATAACTTTGGGATGATGTCAGAAAGACAGAGGCAAGGAAAAAAAAATGCTTGGCAAAGGTTTAGTGTCTCTGGTTTTGTCATGATAATGTTGATAAAGTCAGATTAGCTGTGCATGAGAGTGAGTTGTTTATGTGAGGATCAGTTGTAGATTTGGCAACTGATAAAGTGCAGGTGATTAAAGCATTTGCTCATTATTAGTAATTATTATTTTCCACTCCTAGGCTATGTTGGCTACATAAAAATGTAAGGTCACCTCTACTGGTCTGCATGGAATATCCTATTGTTACAATGAATCCACAATGACTGTGATAGAAAGGTGGGATTTACACGCACGCACACAGGCACACACACATGCACACACATGCATGTGGGCAATTGTTTGCATGCTTTCAACCTTCGCGTGAGTAGTAGTATATACTACTTATACTGCATGTAATCTTGCAACTTGATTTCATTTTTCTGATCGTATTTTCAGATCTGTCTGTGTTGTAAGATGTAGTTCTAGTTGATACATTTTTAAATAGCTGTTTGGTATTTCATTGTATCTATATACAATGTTTTATCCATTGTCTGGTTGGTGAGCAATCAGGTTGTTTTCATATTTCTGTGATTGTAGACAGTGCTACTAAACATTCTTAATATGTATATCCTTGTGCACATACACAGACACACACCCACATACCTGCATGTGTGCATATATAGTATATAGAAGCCTCAAATTAGATGAATAATTCTTAGATATAACACTAAAAAAAACAACCCATAGAAAAGAAAATGATAAATTTGGCTTTCAAAAAATTTTTAAAAACTTCTGCTCTGCCAAAGACATTTTTTTTATGGTATATGTATACCAAAAGTACTGTTGAGACAATGAAAAGACAATCTATAGAATGGAAGAAAATATTTGCAAAGCTTACTATCTGACATTGAACTAGTATCCAAATTAAAAAATACGTAACTCTCAAAACTCAGGTTAGACATTGGTCAGTCTATGCTTTTCTAACTATACTGAAGAACGCACAGAGGTGCATCAGGAGTATGGGCTGGGCTCGAGGGGAGGGCTCAGCAGACAGAGGTCTAGCCTCCCCCCGCCCGTCACCATTCTGTTCTGTTGTGCAGTGGTTATAGCTTAATGGGCCTGGGGGAATCTGTAGCCTCTAAACACGGCCCGGAAGCAGGCAAAAGTCCCCACGAAACACTTAGGAAGACACAGGTTGGAGACAGGTCATCTTTCATGAAGTCAACACAGCCAGTTTTCTCTCTAGGTTTAGAACAGTTGTTGGGTTCAAGCAAGTAGTTGACTTGAGCTCGAGCACCCTACAACACACACACACACACACACACACACACACACAGACACACACACTCCTTTAAATACTAGGCTCACACTCGGTGCAGTGAGATTCTCACATTATAAGAAACATTTGATACGTGATATAGATTAGCGTTTCTTGTAAGATTTCATTTGAAGAAAGGGTTATGCAGGTTAAAAACCACTGCTGTGCTATAATGAAAGTCACTGCTATGATGTACTGTAAATGAGGAAAACTGAGTTGCTTGAAGCCAAGCGCCTTCTTTGGGTACTGAAGCAAATTAGAATGAATGAGGCAGGCCCAGAAGCCGGGCTTCTTGCACTTCATCCCAGCACCCTTGTCACCTCTCGACCCCTTTTCTGTCCTTTTCCTGTCCTTTGGCACAAGTTCTTTCTATTTTGGTCATCTCTTAAATTAATAACCGAGAAAAGTACTCTTACGGGGCAGCCAGAGGTTCAGAATGCGGAGGCAACCTCTCTCCCCACATTCCGGAGCATCCAAGTGCACAAATCTTGGCTGTACCAGCTGGTGTCTCAGCACTGGGTAGCAGTTTGTGAGGGAGACAGGCGGTCTTTGGAAGGTACACAGCTAGTTCGAAATCATAACAGGATTCTCTCTCTCTCTCTCTCTGTAAACAACTGCTATTGTCAGCACGAATTGGGGTTCGGGCACACCGTCCCTCTCCACCCCTGCTTCCTGCTTGCTCTCTTGTCTGAGCGCTGAGCAGCCAGGCTGTGCGATGGGTGTTTCTTGCAGAGCCCCCAGTGGGGCTGTCATGACTCACGGGATGGGAGGAGCTGCCGTGTGCACTAAAGGCATGAATGTCATGGATGAGGCTTTGGGAAAGCAAGACTTTTAGGGGAGAAAAAAAGCTCTATCCTTTAGTTTGAGGAGAGAAACAGGCAGCCAGTCTGTGTTACCATGTCACTCCATGTCTCAGCTCTCCCCGCATCCACATGCATGTATGCACACACACACACACACACTGGGTGCGCACATGCACGCTTCCTGACGCGAAAGAAAACAGCTCTAATGGCTCAAGTGATATTCTGGATTCAACAAAGGACACCAATAGTTCCTAGATTGTGGGCATATTGTGAAGCACTTCTCTAAATTTAAAAGACTTATCAAAAATAGATCAGGAGCACACAAAATTAATATTTATGAACTCAGTCATATAGAAATGGACTTTTAGCAAGCATGCTAGCTGCTAAAACGTATGAGGTCTCTTTTCTCTGACTCCCAGAATACATAACTTTAAAAGTATATCAAAATACTTCCGACTTAATGCGATTGTGTTTCTACACTGTGTTTTGGCAGAGTTCCGACAGTCGGTTTAGCTTGAAAGTTGGAGAGGAGAAGGATGAGCTCACAGTGCGGATTTACAAGGATTAAATGGCCGATGCAAAAAAAAAAAAAAAAAAAAAAAGCAGTTATGCACCATTTCTTGTCTTGCTGGATTTTTCAAAATCCGATGCTCAATGGCTTTTCTTTTTCTTCTTTTTTTAAATCCATCTACACTGGGAATCTTTCTATGTTTTCTACCTCCAGTGGGAATTGATGTTCAGAATCACGACCTTAAAGGCTGTGGAAGCTGCAGCCGGTGATTAGGAGCAGCAGCAAATCTTACCTTAGTGATGTGACTGGGTTCTGTTTATTAAGACAATAAATAGGAAATAGATCCTTATATATTTGAAATTTATTTTTGTGTAACCCTCACTCCATAAGACCGTGGAGACACTGCCTGTGTTTTTCTTTCCCCCAAAGCAAGTTTGTTAGTGATCTGTTTGCTGCCATATATAGGCACTTGCTCTGTCTGCTGTTGGCGGTGTGTTTCCAGAATAAACTTCAGGCAGATGGCACTTTTATGTCCTCTTATAAACCAGAATGAGCAAGGTGTTCCGCAAACAGCTTTTACCTCGATTTTATACAAATGGTTTCACAGCTGAAAAGAGTAATTGTAAATTGTCAAGGAGAATGTACCTCCACCGGGTACACTCTGCAAATGACCAGAAATAACCAGCTTTTCCTGACCAGATTCAACACAGTGTGTACTTTCTGAATGTTCTTTTATGCAGTTTCTCAAGAGTGGGTGGACATGCTTCTAATGTCCCCGGTGGAATTCAACTGCTTCCAGCTAACTGTCCCTGCAGTCAATGAGCCTAATGAACATATTCAATAAATCTATTATGCTGATGTTCACCTGATAGGGTTTAGCTGGTTTTTGATTTCTTAGCACACAACAAAATATAAAAACATAAAAGGATATTTCCTGGAAAATGAACTGGAGTCAGCTGAGTGGAACAGAAGACAGACAAAAACCATGCACATGGTGGGTCACGTTAACCTGTCTGTATTCAGACAAACTTGGGCTAATCTGTATTTTCACCAGGTGGAAAAGGCAGAAAAGCCAAGCTAAACAAGTTCAAGAAAGAAATCGGTGGTCGTTGGAGTGTGTCATTCAGTAATAGATGTCGAGTATTTATTTCTGTGGCAGGAATGTAATATGACACATTTTTAAATGTTATATCAATACCATTAATATTTAGGATATGCTTTAAACAAAGCAGCTAGGTGGCACATCCATTTCAGACTTGCTTTTGTAAGTGATGTTTGACTGGAGCACAGCCATGGCTGTACATTTCCGTATTGTCTGTGGCCACGTGTGCCCTGTCACAGCAGAGCCGAGTAGCTGAGACAGAGTCTGTAGGGTCAAGAGTCTAAAACACGCACTATCTTCCCCTTTGCAGCAATAGTTTGCTGACCCCTGATCGAGTATACCCAACTGTCTAGATTCGATTCTAGCCCCTCTTTTACTAGTTTCATGACCTTAGGAAAGCTACTTAGGTTTTGAAGTCTTGGTTTCCAAAAGAGGTCAAATAATTCCTACTAGAAAACCTCATTGGTGTATTGTGAGAATTAAATGTGAAAATGAAGGCATAGCTAGCTGTTGGCATGATGTAGTAGGAACCTGGTCTATGTTAGAAATTACCTTCATCATTAATTATGCATGCTTATGAAAGAGGGTAAATTTCAAAATATTTATCAGCAAAGATACTGGAGCTATACCAGTTAGAATGGGCACCAGCTGCCAGCAGGTGGCACAGCTGTGACCATGACAGCTCGCTGTGCCCCAGCTCTGCCTACAAGAGACAGAGGGGTGATTGTGATGCACTTCCATGCATAGCGTATTCCACAGCCCACAAAACTTCCTTTGAATGGTTTTAATTTTATAAACTGTCAAGCCAACAGTTTTAGTTGCAATTATGTTGCAATTGTGTTTGCTTTGTCTTCTAATGTTTTTATTTGCCTTATTTTTCACTAGATATTTTTGCTGACAGATACAAGGTATAGCCCATCTTTTAGTTGTTTTCATTCCTGTTTCCCAATATTGCTCACTGGGAAATCTGCTTCATTCTTCTTTCAAATTACCTGCTGGGCCACACACTTTACTTTCACTTTCTTTCACCCAAATTTCCAAGAACTCATAGTTTTCACCTGAGTATGGACCAATGAAGGCTCCTTTCTTTAGCTCCATGCACTGTCCATGGATGGACATGGTACCATGTTCGTGGTACTAACCGTGAGTAACAATACACAGGACCTGAGAAGACGCGTTGGACTCCATCAGCCACTGTTCGCTTCTAGCCGTGCAGATGGATGGAGACGTGTGCATTTTTAATTAGCAGTATTAGCGTTTTAATTAAAATAATGCTTATTATTTAAAAAGTCTGAACAACGTAGAAAGATGAGGGAAAAAAATACCCCACATCATAGCACCCTAAAACAGCTATTAGCAGTGTCAGCCGCATTTCAGTCATTTAAGGACCTTCCTCTACAAGGAGATAGGTATGAGTGCATAGAGAGAAGGACTTCATGTTCTATTTTTAAAAAAGAGCACGATGCTCTTTGTAAAATGTACTAAATTCATTTTGGCTTATGTATAACAGAAGACAAGGGATCCAAAATGAAATCGATAAACTTAAAAAAGTATCAGTTGAATCCAGAGACATTGATGATTTAAAACACTCTGGGAAGATTGAGGGGGAAAAGCCCTGGGATAAAATTAATGTTTAGCATATCATAAAAACTTTGTTCCTGTTGTTGTCTTAAATGTCTTGAGTTCATTTATGCTAGTGGGCTCAGCCCCACGTTTGGAGGATGGAGGAATTGCCACCCTCTCACTTCTCCTCGCTGCTTCCATGCCTGATCTTTACCGTCTGCATTACTTTTTAAATGTTATACCATTTATATGAATTTCCAATCCCCACATTCATTGAATCTTAGTTCTACATGAAGATGACGCTGCCTGTTTCGTCCTGGTCATGGCTGCACCTGCTTGCCGCCTTCCGGGGGTATTTTAAATGTGTCCTTCGGATGCTCTGACTCTCTCTCCACCACGTCCCCTCAAATGCATCGCAGAAGGGGCTTTCGTCTTTTATTCCTTCACCTTCATTTTACTGTGATCCCAGAAGGGGAAAAAGGAGGCGAAATCATGTGATCAATTCTCTGTATTAGACTGGAAATCCCAACGTTTTTAAAGAGCAAGATGCTATACAATTACACAGCCTTCCCATCGATCCTCTGTTCAATAAGCATTGATTGATGGCCCCGCATGCCAGGCACTGGGATTTAAGTGGGACCTAGAGGAAGGTTTAACCCTTGGTTGTTGGCATCAGTGAGCTCATTAAGGCCCTGGGAAGTGTTTTCTGCACAGTAACAGACTTCTACTTTCTGGCAGAAATTTCTCTAATGAGAAATGAAGGATTATCTCATAATTAAAGGCTAAGCTTAAAACACCGATACCCTCAGGGGGGGTAACTCTGCCTTCATTTATTTACAGTCAAGTGGAGAAGTGCTGGGTTCCTTCCACAGTGCAGAAAAAAGGACGAGGGATATTTAGAAAAACTAAAATAAAAATAAAAAGAGAAGTGTTGCTGTGGCCTCCAGGACTGATTTGCCAAACTTTTCAATTTCCCCAGAAACGTATCTTCCTCTGAAAAATATTTACCCTTGGCCATTGAGGCAGCTCATTTATACACAATGATTATAAAACCATGTTCTCCAGGAGAGGGGGATTTGGGGAGAGAGGCAGCAACTTAGCACGATGAGTTGCCTGGCAGCGGGAAACCTGGTGGAACAGAATGCAGTCTCATCCCTGGGAGACGCAGGAAGCCACTCTACGATTTTGCAACCACATCGGACTTTTCCTGTGATTGTCCCTTGTGTGCTATTTGAAATTCCCAGTTGTGAGGCAGCCGTGTAAAAAGCAGGCTGGCTTCTGCAGGGCATGAGTTGCTTCTGGTAAGAAGAGACGTCCTGTTTTCCGTTTGCCAACTTTCTGTCTGGGCATTGCTGCCTCTTGGACCCGCCAAGAGATGGAAGAACAGGTGTCCCCAGAGGCGCCTGCACTCCTTGGCTCAAGATCCCCTCCGGACGTTCACAAAGCCAGCAGTGTCAAAGGTCTCAGATCTCCCCTCTGACCTCCCCTTCTGCATTTAAGGACCCGTGTTGCTACACTGGGCCCACCCGGGCAATCCAAGATCGACCTTCCATCTTAAAGTCAACTGATTAGAAAACTTAATCCCATCTGAAAACAGCATCACCTTTTGCAGGTAAGGTAACCCATTCACAGATTCAGGGGATTAGAACATGGACATCTTGGGAAGGGGGCAATAGTCCGACGAACTCACTCACTCAACTGTCTGTGATACTAAAGCCGGGCAGTGTACCTGACCCAGAGCAAGCTTAATACAAGTATAAACTGGACTCTGAAACCCAAAGGAGTCTGGGGTGACCTCCTGGAGCCATTGCTTGTCAGTGAAAAGAGAGTATAAGCTTCCTTCCTTTAAACAGCTTTCCCAGGTCAGCTTGGGCCTAGGGATGGGACAACCCACGAGGAAATTCATATCCCAAGTGGAATGGACAGATTAGGAGGCCTGGGGGTCCCTGGCATTGGACCATGACACGACAATCTTTCCACTTGTGCAGAGTATTAGAACTGCTGTTTTGAGGAACTTGTATTTCTACAAGTGATACTAAGACCACGGTGTTCTGTGGTCCCTCCAGTTACTCTGCCTTTAGCGGTCTTCGTCCAAGCTTACAGGATTAATTCGCCAGAGTTGAGTGAGTTCTTGTTGAGAGAACATATTTATAAAGGAGTGAAAGTAATTTTTTAATCATTTTAAATCATTTTTATGTAGTCAGTATTTTTTCTCTTTTCATTCTGTGCCTTTAATGCCATATTCATCTTGCCTGACCTGATCTTTTTATTATTATTATTATTATTATTATTATTATGTCCTTTCTCATTCACTGTTATATCTCTAGCATTTGGCACATCGGAGGTATTAAATACATATTCTTTAATAAGTCAAAACTATTGTCCTGCTTGGCAACTGCTTTCCGATCTGTGTTCCCTCCAGAGGCATCAATCCCCTGCAGACAGATGTGAGGCTGCCTGAACAGCTGTGGCGCAGCCCCTTCCAGCAGTTTCCTGGACGACCCCACTCATCATGTCTCTTTCTCCCTCTCTGTTGGTTATCACGTTAAATGGTCCACACGGCCAGGGCATTGTGGGGGTTCTTATGTCATTCCGACGTGACCGTGAACGCACTGACTCAGCTCTTCCACGTCATTAATGACAAATCTAGTCTCACATTTTCCTCATTCATCCATTCACTAACTAAGCCATTCTCCACTGCGTTCTTCCTTCATAAGTGAAAGCACCAGACAGCATGTGAAACACAGGTAAAGGAAATGAATGACAGACCATCTGGTATCTTCCAGTGTGTACTGCTGCACAGACGGGACCATTTATCTATTGCCATGATGTGGCACCGATGAGGACTGACTGCTGCCAGAATGCCCCAGGAAGGCCATTTTCCTCTGGATGCAAGACAGATGGAGGGGTGGGAGTGCCATGGACTGCACTGTGTCTGCTCAAAATTTATATGTTGAAGCTCTAACACCTAGTACACCTTCAAATGCGACTGTATTTGGACATAGGGTCTTTTACTGAGGTACAGAAGTTAAGATGAGGCCATTAGGGTGGGCTATAGTCCAGTCTTACTACTGTCCTTTTAAGAAGAGGAGATTGGGATGTACAGAGAGCCACAAGGGGTGTGTGCACAGAGGAAATGCCACGTGAGAGCACGGCAAGACAGCAGCCATCTGCTTGTCAAGGAGAGAGGCCTCTGGGGTGGAACCAAAGCTCCTGACACCTTGATCTTAGATGTCCAGACTCCAGAACTGGGAGAAGAAAATTTTCTGTTACTTAAGGCACCCATCTGCGGTGTTTAGTTACGGCAGCCCTAGCAGACTACTATCGGGTGATACGCATTTCTTTCTCTCTTGTTCTGCAGATTCTACTCCCCCTACAGAAAACAATGACATAGAATATGTTTTATTTTTTGGGAAAAACTTCAACAAAGGATATAGTTCTGATTCTGCCTTCAGTTTTACCAGGGAGGGGATGTTTACATGCTCAAAATAGAGAATCATGAATGGGTGGGAGGGAAGTAACGGGAAACCTGTCCTCTGTCCTTGGATCTAAACCCTGCTTTGGCAACGGGCAAGTGCGTTTCTGCCAAGAATTCTTCTCCCTCATAAGGAAAGGATGCTTTAGATGAGAAGCCTGGGCCCATCACTTTATGAAAAAGGATCTGGTCTCCTTTTAATCCTTTTTACATAAATGTGATTCTGATAGATATAGGTGTCATTTAATGATTGTTTTGGATACTGTGGTTCTCTTGCATTTCTAAATAAATTTTATCATAGGCTTGTCAATCTCTCCAACCAAGCCAGGTGGAACTTTTATAAAGATCACATTGAGAGGGGGGAGGGGGAGGAGGGGACGGGTATATGCACACACAAAGAATGCAATGTGCACCACCCGAGAGATGGACACTCTTGAAACTCGGACTTGGGGGTGGGGCAAGGGCAACATACGTAACCTAAACATCTGTACCCCTATAATATGCTGAAATAAAAATAAATAAATAAAGATCACATTGAATCTGTAGATCAATTTGGGGATTATTAATATCTCAACAATAATAAACCCTCTTTTCTATGAACATGGACTTTTCCATTTATTTGCATCTTCCTTCATTCCTTTCAACAGTATTTTCTAGTTTTCAATGCAATAATTGTGTGCAGCTTTTATTATTCTTATTTCTGATGTTATTGTAAAGAGAATTGCAATTGCTTTCTTTATTTTTGGAATGGGCATGGCTAATATATAGAAATGTATTTGAATTTTGCGTATTGATCCTGTATCCTGAAATATTACTGAACTCATTCATCAATTCCAGTAGATCATCTGTGAATTTCTTAAGATTTTCTACACACAGCATCATGTCATCTACAAATAGAGATAGTCTTATTTTTTCCTTTCCAATATGGATACCTTTTAATTTTTATCATTTTTTCCCTAATGGCACTGGTGGAACTGCCAGCAAAATGTTGAAGAGAAGTGGGGGACATGGACACCCTTTTCTAGTTCCTGATTTAAAATCTTTGTCTAGTTCATCTAGCACCTAGGCTTCCTCAAGGATAGTTTCTATTGGCAGTTTTGTTTTACACCTGTGTGTACATCATACTTAACTGACATTGTCTATCTGAAGATATGTTGGCCTGTAAAACTAATAAATTATCTGTTTGAGTAATCACGACTGAATATTCTTTTATTTGCAGGGAAAGTGTTTCTAATTTATATATGCTATTGCTAGGCAAAGACAAAACACAATGTGGACTTTCTGTTTCTTCAGCTCAATCTTTACCCAAGCCATATGATATATATATAGTACTGATTTTATCAGGAGATTTTACATAAAAGAACAAGTATAGAATACTGTATACAATTTGACTCTGTTTATATAAAAAGGGGATGTATTAATATGTACATATATTTATGTATGTGTGAATCTGTCACTTATCTGTAAGCAATTGAAAAAGGAAACTATAAAACTGGATTCAAAAGTGGCTGTGAGACGTTCACGCATGCAGCACGCAGGGACACATGCTTGCACACACACCTACAGACACATATGTGCATGAACACAGACATATGTAAGGATATACACACATGAAGAAATGACAATAGAATGAATACCTATATTCTTTGCAATCTAGCTTAAGAATTATGACATCACCAATGTGAACTTATTTTTCCTTGGATAATTGTTAGGTCTCTTATTTTTGTTCAGTAGGTGCATATATTACCTTTCAGGAAACAAAATATCAATAAATAAAAAGAAAGAAAATGAGGCATTCTAATACAAGGCTAAATACCCTAAAACAAAACCAAAGCAAGAATCCAAGTACCCATGACTTTTACAAGATGACACAGTTGCAGGAACATATTTCAGACCTGCCTCTCTGGCACCAGTCTGCTCTGTTTCCACTGCCTGTGTTACTAGCCTGAGGAGGTAACGTGCCCTGTTGTGCCAGTGGCTTTCAGACCGCTCAGACGGATGCCTTATCTTTGCCATTCGCCCAGGAATGAGCATCACTGCTAATTAAAAGTCTTGCCCAGTCAATGACCTTGAGTCTAATGATGCTCCTGCTTGAAGACATTGGTTTGAATCTCTATCCCAGGCTTTATTTTTGATTCAATGAAGGAAGGATAGAAAGAGAGAAAAAGAGAGAGAGAGAGAAAGAGAGAGAACACAAGCCTGTGCATCCTCAAAATCCAACAGCACCTCTGGACAAGATGAGCAAGGTCTACTCTGGCCAGTGCCTTCCTGGGAAGTTTCGGCAGGAAGGCGGGAGAGGATAGGAAATGGTACGTCACGGCCACTTGGTATGCTTTGAGCCAGCTCATTGTGTTTAATTAAATGTGATTTCTGTATGTAACACATAGATTTATACAAACCCAAACAGAAATGTCTGTAGGGAAACAACAGCTTCTGCTTAATACTTAGCAGGTGCATTGCCAGCAGGAGCTGCCACTAGCTCAGTCATCTCGTCACTAGCTATTTCCTCATGCTGAAGACAGAGAGAGGCAGGTTAGGAAACAGGTACTCCTGCCCAAGCTACTTAGAACCAAATGGAGGCATCTGGTCCAGTTGCCACTTTGGCTGTTGTCTGCCTCTGAGTAGGAGAGGTTAAAGAATGAATATGTTGGAGGAAAAGCAGGAGACACATGTTAAGAAAATTGTATCTGAATTTATGACATCCTGGATTGAAATAAGCAAAGAACAGAAATTCTGAGGGATACAACATGATGAGTCCCTGATAGCACTTGAGCTCCAGGTTCCAGCTGTTCCTGAAGCTGGCTCAATTTCAGAGATGGTTAACTCTCCAAACTGCCAAGTGTCCTTTATGCTTCGGCTATCTTGAGTTGGGTCTCTGCCACTTATCAACTCCCCAACTCCCAAGTCCTGACTATTCCAACCCCACTACCTGTTTAGACTCTTATTCCTCCCTAAACTGGGGTCATTTAAATAAGGGAAGATTAATCAAAGGACTCTATCTCTCTGGTGATCGTTCAAGTCCATCCTCTGGCTCAGAGTTCATTCATTCATGTGAATGAAAGTTGGAAGCCTAGAACCTTGCACCAATGTAAGGCATGAGTGGGGTGTAGTTTTGGTGTCTCTCCAGTTTAGGGTCAGTTGGGCTGACATGCAAGACACACCTTACTTTGCAGACACCAGGAGAGTTTCAGTAGGTAACTCCCTCAAGCCACGTTATCATACTTTATTTTCTCCGTTAGCCATTCCCATGGCATTGGAGGATAGAGTTTTCATCTTCAAGCCAAGAGGGCACAAATCTATACAAGGCAAACCAACAATAAAAAGCCGAAATCCATGAAAGCAATAGTCTGCAGGTTCATAAATCTGAAAAATATATTGCAGTTTTATAGAAGTTCAACCTACCAGCCCAAAGCTAAGGGGAAATGGACTCTCAGAGAAACCTTGTCCTGAGGTATAATGGAAATAATCCTGGATTAAAGTCTGGAAATCCGGGACTTCAGTGACTCATTGGTTGTGTGATATTGAGAAATTCACATAAACTGGGCTCTAATGCTCTGATATGTAAGCAGAGGCAAACACACAATCTTTACATATCTTCCAGGGTTGTGTGAAATGAGATTATAATACTTGAAAGTTCTTTGAAATGTCAAACATTTGCTATATAAATGTATAAAGTAAATTTACATTTAAACCTATATGATCAGTGTTTTGCAAAGAACTCTACAATTTATCAAATATGTTTGACCCACAGTAATAACTGTATTTTATACTACCAATCAGCTAACACCCATTTAACGCTAAATGAAAATAAATAAACATGCTGACGGTCATTATCTAAGGATGCACAATTACAACTTCATTTCTTTTCTGCCATGATTTTCCATTTTCCTGTATTTTATTATTTTATTCTAGTCTTATACCATCAAGATAGGCTAGATGAAGCTGTGTTAACAAACACCCCTGACATCCCAGTTGAGGAAGCAACAAACGTTGATTTCTTACTAGTGCTGATGTTGGTCACAGGCAGCTGGGGGCTGTGCCCAGAATTTTTCTCTTTCTGGAAGATTCATGTTCATTCCAGAACCCATTCTTTAGCTAGAATATTGACAACTGTTAGAGTGAAATGTAAGAGAGCCCTTCATTGTCTTGCATTGGCATTTAAACGTCCTGGTCTGGAAACGAATTGCGTTATTTCTTTATATATCCACACAGCCATCAGCCAGTTGCTGCCATCAGCCATCAGCTCGATTCCACCCAACCCTAAAGTGGGTCAGGAAGTCAATACAGCCATGTGGCCTGAAGAGAACTGGAAATCCCTGGCTATGGATGACGAGCACTGACGACTGTCACCTTTCTATTCTGGGTTAAGAAATATTCTCAGTAGAGCCAACTAGGTTGACATCACTACTCACTGATGGTTGTAATCTGTGGCATAAAATTTCTTGTCTGTCAACGTGACTTTTAGGTTAACACTGAACTGTTGAGGAGAAGATGATCTTGCATGAGGAGCAAAGTAACCCTGGCAGGGGAACAGGTACCTGAGAACCTAGAGACAGGCCAAGGCTTGGCACATGCAGGGAACGGAAGAAAAATGCAGTGAGCACAGGATGAAGTTGTATAAAATGAGATCACCGAGGGAAACAGAATCTCAAGCATGCAACAATGTTCTTCTAGGAAAAGTGAGAAGTTACTGAAGATTTGCTTTAATTGTATACATTGCAAGTGTACTACATATGGTTTTCTGATATATATAAACATAGTGGAATGACTATTGCAGTCAAGCAAATTAACATATCTGTCGCCACACAGTTACTTTTATTTTTTTAATAGCAAGAGCGCTTAAAGTCTAGTCTCTCAGCAAATTTTCACGACACGATACAGTGCTGTATTAACTATAGTCCTCATACTGCCCATTAGATCTCTGGACTTTTTCATCCTACATAACTGCATCTTCCTACCCTTTGAAGTACCTCTCCCCTCCCTTCCCTTTCCCTGCTAACCACCTTCCTGTTCTGTTTCTACGTAGTCAACTTTTTCTTTTTTCTTTTTTTTTTTTTTTAGATTCCATCTAGGAATGAGATCATGCAGCATTTTTCTATCCCTGTTTGGCTTCTTTCACTGAAGACTTTTAAGTCGGGGAGAAGCATGTTCTGATTTATGTTTAAGAGAATTAACTGGGAGTGTGGTGGGTGTGTGGGGAATGGATTGGAGATGGCCAGGGTGGCTGCTGTCATACCCAGGTGAGAGATGCGGCTGCCTGTCCTAGGAGGAGTCAGTGGGCAAATGGCTAAGATCCCTGCTCAGTGCACTGGCTCAGGCCTCTCTGTAACCTGAGTTGACATGAGAGGAAAGCATGTGTAGACTTCAGGCTGAACTGTGAATTAGACGTAAAGCACCACTGGTCAGCTGTGTTTACGTCAGTGGGTACACCCTTCGTTGGTACCTTCAGCCCACAGGATACGGTTATCCCGCAGAAAGATGCTAAGAATAAACCACTCCCAGTTGCATATGGAAAATCACTATATAAGGTAGACGTTGGCAGCTGCTGTGACATATTTTTTATCATTGTGGATCTTTACAAAAAAATGCTTGTCGTGATAACAAGCCGTCTGTTGAAACAGCTGCCAAGAAATCCTAGTGTTAATCTCCCACATTAACGAAGACAGATGCTTCTCTGTGCGCCTGCCTCCCCGGCTCTGTGACACCGGAGCTAGGAAGTTCAGACTCCGGCAACCACCGGGACAGGACACTGGTCTTCCTCTCAGACCCAGAAACCCGAATCGCTTAGCAAATCCTTTCACCCGAGCAGAGTTCCATCCACTTTACAGGAACAGCAAACAGAATGGGGGGTGGGGGGGACCAATCGCATGAACAGTGTTACAAGGGAGCCTAGGGGGATTCTCAGAACAGATCTCAGACTTCCAAGAGCATTTCTGGAACACTTGTTTGCACATCCCGAATGGACTTCAGTTTTGCCACAGTCAGTTCATATTTAAACAAGTTACCCAGCCCTTTAGCAAGCTCCATTTTTAATAAGTAAAAGAATGTCATCCTTTAAGGTTAAGTTATTATAAGTACTTAGAAGAACGAACACGCCATTTAAAAATATTTGTTGATAGACCCTGTTGGCTTTCAGAATTGAGTGAACTATAGAATCACTGGGTGAGCTAGTTTTGAAAGCTGGTTGCTGGGCTATTATTAATCCCTGGAGAGAGATTTAGGAGGTCTGGGTGTGTCCCTGGAATCTGCAGTTGTGTTACAGTACCCTCAGATGAGTCTGATAGAAGGAGTCCCCAGCATACTCTGAAAATAATAATTTAGACTTACCATTGGTCAGTGGCTAGTCACAGCAATGTTACTGGTGCCATTATCTTCACAGCACTACTCTGTGGCTAAAAGTAAGTTAGAGACAGATGGTAGAGAAGGGAACTGAATCTAACTCTATTGATTTCAAATCCCATCCCCTTCCTATGGAAAATATATATATATTACAGTTTTATGGAAGTCCAACCTATCAGCCCAAAGCCAAGTGTGGTTTGGGAAGGAATGAATCAGGTGATATGTTTCTCGCAGAATCGAAGGACCATGTTCATTCTGCTTCTGCATCCCTGGCACTGTGGAGCCTTTTTTTTTTTTTTTTTCCAAAACAGACTCCTATCAAGCTCAGAATCACAGGAATTCTGTTACTCAAGGCATTCCACTGAGATGTCTGGAGTTTTTTTAAAGGTGGGGAAAGAGGTGAGTGTGTCAAAAGATGTTTTGTTTTTCTCTCCAATGCATCTGTTTTAGTTGAAAACAAAAGACATTCTCCCCTGGTGTTACTACTTCAAATACAACTTACTTCTTTATTAGACATTTAACTGATCTTCAACTACCCAACACTTTCAAATTTAACTAACTAAAAGCTAGTGATGCAGCATTTGGGTTGAAGCTGAGAGGACGATAAGATTGTGGCTCAGACTGCTACTGCCTGCAGTAGCAACACGATTCTGAGACTCACGCTGAAAAAGTTAGGGGAAACGTGCACATCTGTCGTTGAGTCTGTGTCCTTTTAGAGAAAGAGGGAAAAAATCCAAGTCATTACCGCAGCCCTTTAAGGAGGGTACACTAGAGAAATGGTATCAGGCAACATAAAGGGCAGAGAGTCATTTCTCAAACTCCAGACTCTGGTTCAAGCGCAGGAATCCATCGCACTTGAGTAGAATTATAATTTAGAAAGCCGAACACAGGGCAACTTTTTTTCTGGCACTTAGTATTTTCTTTATAATAAGGAATAGCATGGGGCAGATGCTAGAAGAGGATCAAAGACATGGGGACCTGGGCAAGTATTAAAATGCCAGACAGCTCTAAATATCACAGACACGTAGAGTTACACGTAAAACCGACAGCAACCTGCTGTTGAAAGAACATCAGAATCTTTGGCTGAAGCTTATTTCAAGCACCCCCAAATCCATTATGATTTGAAATTTAAATCCTGTCCAATCAGGGCTTCTATCCAAGCTGACAAATGTAGAGTGTCTTTCTGTCATCGAGGGGTCTCATACACGTAAAATCACATTTTCTAGAATTTTGCTCTGGCCATTTCTGTTGTTAGTCGACTACCGACTTATCTCTCATCCTCTCCTCCACTTCTGCTCCCATTTCACAAAAGGCTTAAGGTTAAAACTGTTCCAAGTTCTTGACCGTCTTGTCCTGGGCTTCATCAAGCTCAAGAAACAGAAAGTTCACATGGTGTTTTGTCTTTGCCTAGCAATAGCATATCTTTAATATAAATTAGAAACAATATCTGGGTGATGGGCACACCTATCACCATGACGCAAGCATTATAAAAGTGATTCATGGCAAATTCACAATTGCAAAGATGTGGAAACAACCCAAGTGTCTATCAATACATGAGTGGATTAATAAAATGTGGTATATGTATACCATGGAGTACTATTCAGCTTTAAGAAACAATGGTGATATAGCACCTCTTGTATACTCCTGGATAGAGCTGGAACGCATTCTACTAAGTGAAGTATCCCAAGAATGGAAAAATAAGCACCACATCTACTCACCGGCAAATTGGTTTCACTGATCAACACATAAGTGCACATATAAGAATAACATTTATTGGATGTCAGGGAGGGAGGAGGGGGGAGGAGGGAATGGATATACACAAAGAGTGCAATGAGCACCATCCCGGGGATGGACACTCTTGAAGCTTGGACTCGGGGGGAAGGGGGGGCAAGGGCAACATACGTAACCTAAACATCTGTACCCCCATAATATGCTGAAATAAAAACAAACAAACAAACAAACAAACAAATAAATAAAGAAGATATGGGGAGGGAGTCTGCATAGGCACAAGCAACCCCTGCCACTAGGTCTTGATGTAAGCTGCTTATTGTGAGAGCATCGTGACATCCTCAGTTAATTGTACACAAAAGTTTTGTTCCCACATTTACACTTTTGTCCACCATTTGTACATTCTCTTCAATCCAACTGCCACTAATATTCACGTGTATGTATAATCTCCCTGGGGAGCCTGGACTATTAAACGGTGTGGGCCCATCTCATACTTCGTTAGGATTATCCATTAGGACTATGGATCCGGGAAAAGAGTCCATATTCGGAGAACATTTACTGGACTGATACGTGAGCGAATGAATGAATGAATGAGATCTTTACATGGATACAAAATGCCAGTGCCTTTCCATTCCTAGCTTGCTTGCCATCGTTTCTGAACACCGATTCCAAAATTATTATGTGCTGTTGACAAGGAGCTATTCATTGCAAGTTTAAAATGATAAACAAATTATCTTTATATTTATGAATGATACCATCGACCTCATCAAGGCTGTAAGAATATCAAATAGTCACATGTATTTAGATCAGCGCCTGGCACACAGTTCTTTATGTATTTTAGATAATATTATAAGTATCTGTAATGATGATGCCTTCAATTCCACATTTTTAGGATCTGGATGGAATAATAAGGGCTCGATGTGGACAGTGGTACGTGAAACCTACCCAGCCACTGGGCTGAGGCCAGGACTACAAATCAGCAGAATGCTAAACCACCTATCTGTTTTGTAAAACTTGGTGAGAGCAGACCATTAAGCATTTGATATCCTGTCATTCGTGGGCCGGGTTGTCCAGCTTATCTGGTTGTTGTTCTTCCTCTTCAGAAACAGGTAAAATTAGGCGCAGCTATGGAAATCCCTTCTTGAACCGATTCAACCACTCTTTAATTCATGTCTTGAGTTAATATCGTTACGTGCCTATTATAATAATAGCTAAAATGATTGAGTGCTTACTACATACCCACATGGTCAGAAGCACTTTACATAGATTAACTTTTCTGATCTCCCTCCACAACCCTATATTAACAAGTGCTATCATTATCCTCATTTTCGAGATAAGGGAATTAAAGCACCCCTGTGTAAAGCGCATTGCCCTGGGCACGCTGGTAATACAGCTCATGGGGACACTGTTGATAGAGAATGAGCTGCTCCTTCATCCTGATGCCTCCTCTGTAGAGGCCACTCTCCCAGACTGCCTTGCAGCCAGGAATGCCCATGGGACCCAGATATGGCCAGAGAGTCTTAGCATTAAGTGTCACGAGATGCTTCAGGGGAAACTTTTACTTTCCTGCTTTTACCAGGGACCAAGGCAGCAGGCGTGTTCCACCTCCAGCTGCTCCCCCTTCTTCCTACTTCCACTGTGAGCATGTTGCTTGGCACAGTGGTCGTCATCTTGTGACCACGAGGAAGTGGCCAAACCAGATGCAGAGATGCTCCCCGCCCTCACTAGGTTATGGAACCAAAGCCTGCACTCACACTGTGCTGGGCTCCTGTGTATGCAGGGAAAGAGATGACCTCTCTTGGTTTAATTCACTCTATCCAGTTTTCTGTTACCATAGGTACACACAGTCGTTGCTACAAGGTGGCTGAGCCCAAACTCCAACCTGGATGATCTGGGAGCAGAGTCCACACATTTAGTCTCTATCCTGACCTTCCTCTCAAGGGTCTGACACTATCCCAGGGCCTGGAGATTCCCTGGAGATCAGGAAATACATGGTGCAAACACTTAATACTTACAGTCTAATGATTTTGAATGTTTAAAATTACAAAAGTACTATATTTGTAATTAAAAATTGTGGGAAAACTATGCAGGAAAAACTGGATGCTCTTAGCGAGAATAATTCTGGGAGCATTCAGGAACAACAAAAAAAGATAAACTGACACGTGTTAACTTTTTAAATTTCTCTTACTTGGGGGTACGGGGGAAAGACTGCCTGTGCCTGGAAGTGGGTGTGGTGGTCAATTCTGGTGTGGATTGTTCATATCCTTTGTTTATTGAGTTGTCCTTTTGAACTTGAGCCCCAAACAAGAACTCCAGTGAACCTAATATTAAGCTTAGACGAGCAGAAGGTCATTTCTAAAACAAATGCTCAGACGACATTTTCAAAGCAATAAACACAAAACACACTCTGTTCTGCATCTGTGAGGACTGGCAAGACTCTGGGTGTGCTGAGTGTGAGTAAAGCAGGAGCTAGGGATAAACAACCCTGCCGCCAGTGACGCTCCATCTTAGTCTAGGCAACCTACTTGGTCATCTCTGTGTAGGATGGAATGTCATCTATGGCTCAGAACTGTCTGTTTGCTGTGTGTGTAACAACTCTATCTATCTATACTTATTATTTTTGCAATTGCAAGGCAGGTCAGCGTAGTAACTGGATTAATGATCATGCCTTCCCCTCACACAATTTCCATGTTTTCTGTAGTGCACACTGTTCTATTCTTTTTAGGACATGGAAGTTTTGAATGTGGCCATTCTTGCTGGAAAGGCTGTTTGGCTTCCTCTTAATGTTGTGGCAGCTTGAGAAGATAGTTCTGGCTTCAATGTCACACTCTGTAGTTCAAGCCATTCTCTGTCTCCTAACCATCCCTTCTCAAGTCTGTCCTCACTGAGCACTCAATCCTCTGAGTGGCCGGAAGCCGGAATGACCACACTCAGGATGGAATGGCTGACAGAGGACATCCTTGCGGGGTCAGCTTTCCTCTGCCTGGAATGGGGCGGGGGGGCCGGCTCCTACTCTCGAGCAGAGGCAATGCTCTCTGTAGTCCTTCCTAGTAGAAGAATATTTCCTAAACTGTATTCACACACCACTACTGTGTTTGCCAGTCCCATGGACCACTTGCATTTTTACTTTTTGGCAGCACTATTCACAATAGCCAAGATTTGGAATCAACCTAAGTGTCCATCAATGGATCAATGGATAAAGAAACCATGGTACCTATATAAAATGCAATATTATAGCCATAAAAAGAATGAAATCCTGATAGCTGTCTTTAAGAAATCAACTTTATAATTTAACAACAAACTTCAGCTAAATTCTAAAGTCATAAAGCCCATTAAATATTGTCACACCCCTTAGTTTTCTTAACATGCATTAAAATGATTAACTATCAAGAAGAAATATTTATCCATGTACCACCTGACATTATTTTGAATATTAACGTATTTCGATCCTGCCTTTAGAACATTTCACCTGTTTCTTCATTCTAATTGGCCAGGTTTATTTCTCTAAATTCAACGAGTATCAAGTCCACACTTCTTTCAAGTTCTTTCCAAGGGTCTGTTTGAACTACAGTATTTTGTGTTTCTGCCTATTTTTTAAACACATTGGTTGCTCTTTTCCTTTTGTGGCAGAGACCTCAGAAGTTAGCTCTTAGAAAACAGCGCTGAGTCCTCAGAAACCTCTTTCTTCCTTTAACTTGTTAAAAGAGCCCCTTAGGCTCCAACTATTTGCTCATTTTAGAAAAAAAACATCACAATACTTAGTTCTCTATTTTCTCACTTTTCACCTTCTCCTGTACAGAGGTTGAATTTAAATTTGTCTCAATCTTAAGAACTTCAAAGTAGACAGGAAAGCCTCCCGGTTTTCTCCTCCAGCATAAAAAGATGTAAGAGGAGTTGATTTCTTCTTATAGACTAAAATTAGGCCTGGAGACTTTTGAAGGTGGCTGCCCCTTAAGTTATTGATAGTTCTGATACAGAATAAATATGGCATGATATTTAAAAATACTTTTATATGGAACCCCCAATTAAGAATGCTAGTTACTTGGTTGTGGAGACTCAACTTTTTCAAGAGACAAAGGATGAATTATGAACAGCTTAATAGCTGCACAGAGTCTCAATGCAATCTGTGTATTATGTGAGCCTTGCATAAACCAAATAAGTGGATGGGCATCGGCAACAAACCAATGTTTGAAAAGGTCTGTGGAAGACCACGTGAGCTCATCTGCAGACGATTATGGAGGCATCCAAACACGGACGATTGGGGTCCTTGGGTGGCTTTGGCAAGGCATGCTGTCCGCCGTCCCAACAGTCATCCTTGCAGAAGGCAGACGAGAATTGTGGTACCTGGGTGGTATCTGCATTGCGCACCCTAATGAAGACTTGCCTTGGCAACTCTGGGCCTTTTCTTCCTCCCGTAGAGAACCTGGGATGGAGCTCCACGAGGGGAGACTCTCGCTCTCATATTCTGAGAGAGGCAATCCAGGCCCATGGTGGTGGGCTTTGTTCCATCACTGCATTCTTCTTGGTTAACCGCACTGATGGTTAATTTTATCTGTCAACTTGACTGGCTCATTGGGTGCCCAGATAGTTGACTAAACATTATTTCTGGTGTGTCTGGATGATGTTAGGATTCAAATTGGAGATTGCAGATCACCCTCTCCAATGTGAATGGGTGGGTGCTGCCCAATCCTCTGGGGACTGGAAAAGGCAGAGGAAGGATGCATTGGCTCCCTCCACCTGACTGCCTAAGCTGAGACACGGGTCTTCTCCTGCCCTTGGGTGGGACTAAGGCCCTTGATTTTGGATTGAAATTTATGCCACCAGCTTTTCTAGGTCTTGCAGATGGCTTCATAATCAGGTAAGTCAACTCTTCATAGTATCTATCTATCTATCCATCCATCTATCTGTCTATCTATCTATCTATCTATCTATATATCTATCTATCCATCTTTCAAATCTGCCATTGGTTCTATTTCTCTGAGAACCCTGGTTAATACAACTTTCATTCACAGGACTTTATTAACATTAAGCCCTGCCCAGACTGATTTATGTCACTCTGGAGGACAGCAGCCCCTGCTTCAGCTGTCACTTTTGCAACTGCATAAGGATGAGGCTTTCTTCTCAGGAGACTATGATAGGGGGTTATAGGTCAGCCTGATGTTCAAAGGAAAAAGCAGTGTCTGCTGATCACTATGTTCTGAGTAATGTTAACACTTTGCTTGAAGATAATTAATTCTGTTGCAAATCCTGGGACCTACATAAATTGAGGGGATCTAATTAATTAGCTGTGATGTGCTTATCCTAATGTTAGTGCCTACATTAGTAAAAGGCTGTACCCTGACTCCAGAATGAACAGAGAATTCCATGGAGCTGTGCTCTTCTTTGAGTTACCATGAGGTGAAGCCTGTACTAGCATCCTGTATAAGATCTCTGTTTGTGAAGTCATCACTCTTTCAACAGTGCAGGAAATTTGGTCTGGTTTCCAGGGAGTGTCTTGAAAGGACTACCAAAGATCTCTATGAAGCATCTCTAAGAAATCCATGTTACATGTTAAGTAACAGTCCATGCATGGTGGAGCCAGGGTTCCCACCATGCTTTCTGGCTCCAGAGCTAACACTCTTCACCACTGGGCATTAATGAAGTGTCACTCGATGGGATCGTGTAGATTGTGGGGGTTGTTCTTACAAAATAGTAGCAAAGTACCCCTACTCCACTTCCCCATCAAAGGAATTAGTTCATTGATGATGAGCTAGTTCTAAATTTGCAAAACGATTTTTTTTCACCAGCCGTATCACCTGGAAGGCATGATTTATTCTCCTTGCCAAGTTCCTTAGGCTGCCTTCACATGAAGGAAGAACATGACTATGGCTCTCATAGTGTGATTATAATGTAATATATGAACATATATAGCTTTGACTAAGCAGTAGGATCATGTTTTTATGTGATAGTAATTATAGCATTTGTCAATAAATGCTTCTGGGATCCCAGAAGCCTATCATATTAATACATTATCGCAGGGAATGTATTCTTTCATTCCAAGAGAGCAAAAAAATAAGTACAACCACGTTCACCTTGACGATAGCAACTGCCAACTTATCCCTGCAAGAATTCAGTTTCTCAGCTTTCAGTATCAGCTGCACTAGGCACTGATGAGACCCCTAAAAGAGCATGCACATTTGAAAGTCTTCCCTGGCCCCAGGGAAACATCTTGTTTTCAGACTTGGTCTGTGCTGGGTAAGGTAAGGAGAGTGTTTTCTGAGGGATGTGCTCTCAGAGGAAATCTAAAGTTACCTGCTGCTTGCCTAGAAGTAGAACCTCATGTCATCTCTGGAGAAAATCACTGGCTTTGAAAGAGCAGTGCATTTCCTGGGTTAATGTGCACCAGCTACGAAAAAGAGCTCTGGTACCGAGGTTTTCTTAAGTGTTTGGATTTACAAAGACCCTGCCCCCCTCCAGCAAGTGGCAGCTGAGCCAGGGTTAAAACCCAACTACACTGGACTCCAGGGCTCCTCTGGGCCCACGATGGTTGGTGTCGTCTGACACCAATATGCTCTACGGATAGATCATATGAGCTCTTCAGGGGCAGGAAACACATGCTTTAACTATTTTCATATTTATTGAATATTTATAAAGTGTCTTCTAAGTGTCAGCATGGTGGTACGTGATGATTATACACAAGATTGGCAAGGTCCCTGTTCTCCTGGACCTGTCATTTTAACGACAAGGACAGACCAATGGACAAATAAAGGAACACGTTGTAACATACCCGCCTGGCACAGAAAGCAATGGTGCCTTGCAAATATTTGCTCCATCAATTCATGTGGGTTAGAACCGAGTGGAAAGAGATAGAACGTAAGGAAAGACGGATGCTCACTGTGTTCTTGCAGCACTTTTATTTTGGCCAAGAGAGCATCACCCATTCATTCTTTCAGGTGACGTTTGCGGAAAATGTATAGCTCACCAGACAGACAGCGTGAGAGGTGTTGGAGCCAGAGAGAGAGATAATACCTGAGCCTCCCACAGTGTCTGGGTGCCTCTCCACATTACTGTCAGACAACTTCGATTGTTGTTATTAAGTAACTAAAGATAGTTAAGAACTAGTTTCAACTGAAATATGCAAACACCATCCATTTATGACACAAATGAGAAGATAAATAAATGAAAATCCAGGTCTCATTCTGTCCCTGCAAACTTCTCAGCGGTATCACAAGAAGAAAGGAAGCACGCATGAATCTGACATTTAAATGTAAGAAATTCAGCAGAAGTGAGGTGGCCAGACTCTACAGCGAAGGGAGTGTCCTAGTGGACATGAGAAGCTTCGTTTCCTGTCACACCAGAAAGAAATGCTTCTGTATTGGACTCTTATGTTACGGTTCAAAAAGGATTCGCACCGTCAACCTAGGTGCTTCCCTTTCAGCGAATGTCTAAAAACATCAAGGGCTCCTGCTGCTCAGACCAAGATCAAGGGAACAAAGCCAAGTCAGGCCCGGGGGCCTCTGATGAGCCACTCCGCCCCCAGCTCTCTGCACCCCAGAATCCTGCCTCCCACGCTGGGTCTTGGATATTAACTTCAATTCATAAATCCACAAGCTTCTAAAACTGGAAGCCTTTTCATTTACCGCACTCTGATCAGTATCTGATATGAATCCTTCAAACATGGGGATGACAGGCCAACACTCTGAAATGTCCTGCGCGGAGTCCTTCTGTTGAAACTCCTCCTGCCCGTCTTTGGAGATAAAAAACAAGCAAATAATATAATGATTATTTATATTCCTTGAAGGAAAAAACATAAACAAACGAACAAAAAGTGTAAGATGGTTTCAGAATAGGTTTATCTCCCAATCTGTCAAATGTTCAGAATTTTAAAATGTACCAGTGTAAGGGCTTTTTTTTTTCTATAGAGTTAAGCTCATAACAAAATTGACCATACTCTTAAAGGAAGAAAGAATTTCATCTTTAAAGTCATATTCTACCATTCCAAAACTGCAAAGGTGAATTTGATTAAAATTAATTTGGGGCATCTCTTTTCTTATACTAATGTTGATGGTAATGATGACTATAATGATCAGTATTAATTATTAGCTTGTGCCAGACACTGTGCTCAGCCTTTTTCCTATATGTCTCACTTGAGACATCCATGGATCAGACCCTAACATTGTTGTCATTTCAGAGATCAGAGAGCTTACTGGAATAAAGCCACTCAAAAAGTTTGGGAGGTCAGAAGTCCGAAATTAGCCACACTGGACTAAAATTAAGCAGTCTGCAGCTGCGGTCCTTTGCAGAGCTCTATGGTAGAATCTATTTCCCTTCCTTTCCTTGCTTCTAGAAGCTGCCCAGATGTCTTGGTCCTAGACCCTTTCTCCATCTTCAAAGCCAGCAAAGCCATGGTGAGTCTTTTTCATGCTCTCATCTCTCTCTGCTTCTGCTTCCTTTATCCACGTGTAAGGACCCCTGTGATTACACTGAGCTCATCTGGATTAATACGAGATAATTCCACATCTCAACATCTGCTGATTAGCACCCTTAATTCAATCTGCAACCTAATTTCCCCATGCCATACAAACTAGCAAATTCACAGGTTATAGAGACTAGGACACAGAAATCTTTGGGTTGGGGGTTGAGGTTGGCATTCTTTTGCATAGCAAATGCAGAAAACAGCCTAAAGCCTCCAGGATTCCTGGTGAGAGTGAAGGAGGAATCAGATTTTACTGAAATTTAGAAAGAGGGCAAATATGCCCGCCTGAGCTCCCTGGCTAATTGCTGACATCTGCAGGGAGCCCACCAATTACATCGTACACACCCATGCTTTTCAAAGAGCAGGTCACTGCTTTGTCAAATGTCAACTAGGGCCAATTCTTGAGTCAGGAAAAATTGAGCTTCCTGCACACCCTTGCTGTCTTCTTTGTAAAAATAACCTTTTTATTGGAAAGAATAGTTTTCTAAGACAGAGCCGAAACAGTGAGAACCACCAGCACGTAGAAACAACCACCCGACAGGCCGGCCTGCTTTGCCTGCCACTTCTGGGGCCGCATTTCACCCACTGATGAGGTGACTGCCGGCCAGCCTTGCTCCAGCATGTCCACATGGTATTATGTGTCAGTGCAACGGCCAAGGGAGAGAACTCGACAGCCTCTACGGAAGTGACTAACAGCACCTTGTAAAGAAGCCCGTAAAGGCTGAACGCAGCTCAGCCACAGTCCCTACCAAGCTGTGAAGAGGGAAGGTTGCTTCTCTGTCTTCAATTCACTTTGGAACTGTTGGTTAACTGACCCTGGCAGACTGACATTTAAGGAGTCCACTGAATGCTTCCCACAAACAACATTTTTATTCGGTTTTGCACGTTATGAATAACATATGCATCTACCCCAACCCCCACATCATTCGCCTGGATGTCTAGGGTCAGACCATCTCCTGGTGACATCGACATTTGTTGATCAACTGAGTGTAACAAGTATTGAATTTTATTCTTAAAACAATCCATGAGGTTGGCTGAGCAATTCCATCATGCCGTTTTAAGAGGACTTTGTGGTTCAGAGTGACTGACTTGCTGGAAGATCTGGAGTTAGTGGCCAGGATGGGAACCAGGGTCTCCATATTAGAGGCAGAGATGGTTACGGGCATGGGCGCTGGAGCCAGATCTGCCAGGTCTACCACCTGAAATCTCTGTGATCTGGCACAAGGTGTTTGGCCTCTCCAGCCCTCAGTTTCTCATCTCTAATCTTAGGACAGTAATATTAACTACTTCATTTTCTGGGGATTAGTGTGCTAATATTTGTGTGGCACATAGAACCGTGCCTAAAATAGAATAAATGCAATATAAATATGAACTCTCATTATTCCTCTTTGGAGACTTTCACAGTTATGTTTTAAAAATTGGATTTCACTCTACAATCCAGGATGGTGCCAAGAAGATACTGGAGAAGACACCCATGTTACTACTCCCAGGTATACGACCATGGCAGACATCACTAATCAATCACAGCACCATTTCCTGCTATAGCGCAGGTTCCTTTTCAAGACAGATCATGTCCAAGTAGCCACCACAAATACAGCTACATAGGCGAGAGAAGTGGATGAATCTATTCTCTATTTCTGGTAGAGTCTATGGGGAACTAGCAAACATTTTTCATAATGTTTGGATCAGGATGCCAATGAGGCCAAGATTTATAGCAGATAATATATTAGAATTGAACAAATAAATGAATAAACCTTATCCATTTCTTTATAATGGCATCAGTATTCGCACTGTCGAGGGTTTCCTCAGGTGAGGTGTCTTAAGGAAGCAGCTCCCGAGGCAAATGCAGCCCTGAAATTTGCTGTTTGGGGTCGGCAAAGCATTTCGATGTATGCATGCATTCATTAATTCATTCATATTTGCTGGTTGATATTGAAAAATGGCAGATTTCAATCGAAGGCTCTATTTCCTACTTTTCTTGAAAAATCGGAAGCTCTGTTATGCTAAAAAGACAAATGCTACATGATTCCACTTAAAGGTAAGAAGTATCAAAAATGGTCAAACCCATGGAAGCAGAGAGCAGAACAATGGTTGCCAGGGGCTGGGGGAGGTGGGAACGGGGAGTTGCTATTCAATGTGTACAAAGTGTCAGTTACGCCAGATGAATAAACTCTAGAGATGTGCTGTATAACATTGTGCCTACAGTTAATAGTACCATATTGCACACCTAAAAATATTAGGAAGATAGATTTCATGTCAACAGTTTTACCACACACAAAAAATGTATCAGAAGCTCTAGATACACTGACCCAACATCCCACAGCGAATCCTGGCTGCCCCCAGGAATGGCTATGCTAAGCCCAGTTTGCCGTACACCCAACATTTCCAGCTGTGCAACACCAGACCTGCTTCTCTGATTGATGCTACCTGTCCTGTCCCCGCAGAGACTTTTGTTTTTGTCTCCTGCTTGTCTATTTCCACCAGCACTTCATAAGACTCTCTGTGTATATAATGGTTTGAAAACTATGCCCACATTGCGTTATTATTGATCAAATTCTATTTATGCATATGAATAGGTTTATGGTAGTTCATCGCTAGTGTAAATCTAGATTTCACCTACCAGAGTTGTCTAGAACATGGAACAACTAAAATTTCTCTGTAACGTTGGTGAGAGTTGGAGATTTACTTCCAAGTTGTCCAGGACAAACACTTTTATACCCACCAATTTCAAATGATCTTCCCCGTGGTAGAATGCATCCAAAATCCAATGATATTGTGATATTTGGGGCGTTACTTACGCACCACACTTGTTTCCATGAACTATTTGAGCCTGGCTCAATTCTCAATTGCTGGGTCTCTCTTTGGAAGTATCTGCTAGAGTGTAAGTTTAGAAATCCAACTTCTCTTGGCTGCAGGAAACATAAGCATGCCTCTCTCTGCCAAGTGTTTGGTTCCTTAAAAACCAACCTCCAATAAAAGTTAGGAAAACATGAATCCTGCAGACATTTTTTCTTTTTCCTGTAATCAATTTCCCTGTGATTAATTTCCTATGCAAACCCTGAGCACCTAAGCTTTTAGTTCCAGCATATGTGCCAATGACATGTAATTAAAAGTGCACGTAGGAACAGGTTCTGTGTTAGCAGTGATTCAAGTGATGCAAAAGCTGCTCGGCACCATATGTTGGCCTCTACCTAGGCAAGCAGGTCTTGATCCTTTCTAGGGAAATAATTTTATGAATTAGAAGTGACTGGATCCTTTTCTAAGCTAACACATGTTGGTGGTGTTTTTAATCTCCAAAAGTCAGGGATGAAATGATAAATAGGAAAGAGCCCAGGAGACATGTTCATATTTGGCCAAGATGGAATAATAGGGACCTGATTTAATCTCTCACTTGAATCACCTAAAAATGGACAAAATGTATGAAACAATAGTTTTCAGCCATGGATGGTTAGACAGCACAGTATACTGATCCCTAAAATAGGGAAAACAAATTAATGGAACCCTATCATTGTCCCAGCTTATTTCTTGGAGAATATTTCCAGGGTGTAGCGCAGAGAAGGGAACCGAAGTAGAATCTAGTATTAATAGTTTCCAGACTTGAGGAGACAGAGTTGGAAGTCCGAGGAGACCGAGGCAGCTAGAGCTCCCAGGGCAGAGCAAAGAGATTTGTTCGCAGGTAGAGAAGTGACTCACAGAGGGTTCTCTTCAAGGCTTCAGCTAAGAGATGATCAGTGCATGCACACGGAGAAACAACCTTAGCTATGGAAAGAACCACCAAAAAGATGCAGAGGGGAGATGCTCTTCGCTTACACTGTGTTGGCAAAGGTTTGTGTTCCCATAAACCAGAGTGGAGCAACTGTACAATACATGGGGCATGAGGCTGAGTATCAAGATGGATAGTGCATCACTTCATGGGACCGAATTAGCCCTAAGCTAAAAGATGCTTTGGTCCTCATTAACAAAGCTTAAAAGAAAATATTGAAACGGTCAAATTGGGCTAGGCATGGTGGCTCACACCTGTACTACCAGCACTTTGGGAGGACGAGGAGGAGGGAGAATTGCTTGAGGCCAGGAGTTTGAGACCAGCCTGAGCACCAGCAAGACCCTGTCTCTACAAAATAACGGAAAAATTAGCTGGGCATGATGGCACACTCCTGTAGTCCCCAAGTGCTGGGGAGGCTGAGGCAGGAGAATCGCTTGAGCCCAGGAGTTTAAGGTTGCTGTGAGCTATGATGATACCACTGCACTCTAGCCTGGGAGACAGATCAAGACCCCGTCTCCAAAAAAAAAAAAAAAAAAAAAAGGCAGGGGGGTCAAATTGTCTTACAACAAGCTCAGGAATATTTATGAAATTTTAAAAGTCAATGTACATTTTACAATATCTGGCAGAAAGAACAACACAGATGATAGAATAGATAAAGATGTCAAAACAGTTATTATTAACGTGGCTCATATGTTTAGGAAGGTAAAGATTGAGTAGAGACAGGAAAGATATTTTTAAAAGACACAAAACAAGGCTTTGGAGATGAACACTACAATCGCTGAGATGAAAAAGACAATGTATGGGATTAATAGGAGAATAGATATTACAGCATCGAAGACTAGTGAACTTGAAGACATAGCAATAAAATTATCCAAAGGGAAACATGGAGAGAACAAAAGACTGGGGAAATAAAGTAGCAGAGAATAAAACGGATGATCTTAGATTCACTGTCTTCCTCGTGCTAGAAAATTCCTAAAACGGGCAGAAAAATTGCTACATCCAGGACAGTGGCCCCAAGTTGAGAAAACTTTTTTTTTAAAATAAACCCTACCAAGAGATATTCAGAATCAGCAAATGGACCAAGAAGAGCTTTGGTGAACCTGAAACCTGAAACTGTCCTAAATTTCTGATAAATTCTGCAACCCTAGCCCCATTGTGGCACTCACCATTTGCTGCTGCGAAGAGAAGGAAGGAATGAGAGTGAGAAGTGGAACCCAGGAGTTTTCAATGTGTCTGTGATGTCCTGTTTCTTAACCTTGGTAGGCTATGCATGGGCTTTTATATTCTTCTCTCATCCTCTTAGCTCTTGCTCACCAAATCCTGGTTTTGTTATTTGCAGGAAACCCTTGCTCTCAAGGAAGGAAGACTCCCTCCTCTGTCCAATACTCAGATTTAAACTGGTCATGATTATGCCTTTCTCGCTGCTGGAGAGATTGGCAGGTGACCCAGTTCCAGCACGTGAGATGCAAGGGAAAGCTCTGTGGGGCTTCTGGGAAATATTTTCTTTCTGGACAACCTGAGCCTTGGTGGAAAAGAGTCCTTTATCCATCTGCTTAGATCAATGTCATAACTCTGGTGATTATCTTGCAGTCACCAGGCAACAAGTGCAGCATCACAGAGCAAAGATTCTGAAGATGGCAGAAGACAAAGACAGGAAGTGACATCACTGAGCCGCTGAATCAATCGAGAGCCACCTAGCTTCAGACCTCTTGCTATATGAGACGATGGGATGTCATCACTGCTATCTACAGTCAGATCACAGAGGAAAAGTTAATGGTTAGAAAAGCTTCTTAGTAGAAAATAACAGAAGTCTTGATGATCCTTAAAGGACAAGTGTGGAATTGCATCATAGGGGAGAATCCTTAGCCACCCCAGACACGAGAAAAGTTTGTATGTACTGACCATATCTTTCTCCCAGGTACTGCTCAAGAAAAAAGACTCGGGGCAGAGCAGGTGCCTGGGAGAGTCCTCCACTTGGTGGTTGAAGTACCAAGGTTTGAGTGTGGAATGCTGAAGTCGGTACCTGGAGTAGGTAAGCTATGCACAGAGGACCTGCACAGAGACATGCAGTAATGAGATGCTGCACAATGACAGCCACACAACACATTCTTCTCTGATCAAAGCAACATTCATCTGCCAGTGGAAGAGGGGCAAGAAACCGACCCACATGTGGATTCCGACGCCGCTTTGACATGAAGGCTGGAATGGTCTATGATCTCCCTTGGCTGCATATTAAACCACAGCACAGCACAGCTGCCTGTAGAGCAGGGTTTGCTCACTGCATTGAAGGCCATTTGGGAAGTTCATATGCAACTTCTCGCTTCCGAACATTGGCATAAAATTCTTTTCAGCAACAGCAATTCACTTTTTTATAACAGTGCTTCCATAACTATTATTTCAGAGAGACTATTACAGAAAGGTACATTGTAAACACACTGGAGGAGGGAAGAAGAAAGTAAACATAAAACTTCCCTAAACACCATAAAGAAAAAAACTGATCAGTGATTTCATTTTTTTGCCTTCGCTCTAGAAATAGTTATTGGCGCAAGAAATGGAATGTTTTGAGTCGACGGCTTCCCCAGCATGTGGGCATAATGAGAGGAATGGAAATGATGGCTGCCTGGGGATAAATGCCTGATTTTCAAGGCAGAATAAAAGCTCAAATGAAGGCACGAGTGTGCCTACCCTGTTGCGTAAACAGAGTGAATAAGAGGCTAAGGAGCTTATGTCGAATAAAACCTTTAGCTCCAGACGTGGGTGGTGGAGTCTGAGAACACCTGCCTTGCAGCTGGCACTCTCTGCTCATCTTCCCGGGTAAGGCAGCTTGTCACGTTAAAAGTAGCAATAATAATAATAATAAGGGTAGAAGAGAGCAGAGTTGTGTTTTAGGGTCAGCCTAGTAGAAATTGGGGTTGTGTAGTTAAAAACAGTGATGATAAAATCAGTTCATTACAACAGTGCTCAAGACGGCCCAGCTCTAAGAGGGTTGTCCTAAGCAACGCTTTGCAGAAATTAGCTATCCTCGCCCTCCCAACAACCCCCTACGTTGCTTTCTGACATCTTCGCCATTTTGCAGGTGTGGCAATGAAGACGCTGAGAGTGCAGATGACACAGGTGGTGACAGCAAGGGCTGAGATTGAACCCACCTCCTCTGACCCAGCACTCACACTCTAAGCATGGACATGGCTCTGCCTCTTAGTAAGTCTCGTTTCTGGGGGAGCAGAAACTTATTTCTGGGCTCAGGTGTTTCTGCTCGCCTGTGTTTCCTGCTGGGTCTGGTTTTAAGGCTTCTCCTCTCAGGGCTTTGATTCTGATCTGGATTCCATAAATCAAGAGGGACAATGGCATTGCTTCTTTCACCCGCACTGTTCCTCGGGAATAGAGTGAGAAGACCTGGTGTCTATCCCTTTCCTCTTAGAAGAAGACGAAATTCCCTATTGATCCTAGTTTTGCCTTCGTGCCCAGGCCAGCATTTCCCCAACTTTCCCTGGGAACCCTGACATTCCTTGACAAATAGCCCTGGTGCTCTGTCTAGATTTCTCAGGACTCTGATTAAAAACCAGGAACGCTCAACTTGAGTGAGCTTAAGCAAAACTGGATAATTTCTTACCTCATGAAGCCACACTATGAACAGATGCGCTTGCCATGAGAACAGACTTCCTTGGATTGGGGGACTTTAACATCACCAGAAAACACTCTTATTTCTCCTTCTCTAGTCCTCTTTTCCTTGTTTCTATAAATCAGGCCCATTCTCGGTACTGCAAACGTGTTCCTTCTAAGCCAAAGGAAACGCAACTGCAGGAAGCCCTGGACCCGTGCAGTAGCACAATCTTCCACCAAGGAGGAAGGAGGGATCATTCCAATTAGCTTCGGATTGGACAGTCCCAGGGAAGAACTCGGAGAAGCTGTTTGGATTCTGTGCTCATGCGTTCCCCAAACACTGCAGCCAGCTGGATGCGCCTGCCTTGTGCCTGAGACTGGTCAGTGCACGGGGCCCGTCGCTGGAGGACAGAGCACGGGTCTGCTGCCCAAGTCAAATGAACCACTTTCCTGTGCCAGGGAGCAAAGTAAGATGACTGATGGAAAGTCACCTCCTGTGCAAGGCCCCCCACAGATGCCCGAGTCTCAGTCCCCAGACCCTGTGAATTGGTGTCAGGTACGTGGCAAAGGGGAATTAAGGTGGAAGATGGGATGAAGTTGGCACATCGGCTGGCTTTAAAATAGGGAGATCATCCTGTATGACCCAGGTGGGGCTGATGTAGTCAAAGGGTCATTACAAGTGGGGAGGAGGCCACAGGAGAGGGTCAGGAAAGGGATGCATTGATGGACACAGACTGGGCAGGTCTGACACTGCTGGCCTTGAAGCTGGAGGAAGAGGCCATGAACTCAGGGGTGGAGGCAGCCACGGGAAGCTGCAGCAGGCAGAGGAACGGATCCCCCCCACCCCCCACCCCGGTCCGCAGAAGGAGACATAGTCCTGTCACCAGACACCTTGATCTTAGCCCAGTAAGACCCCTGTCAGACTTCTGACCCTCGGAACTGTCAGGCAAGAAACTTGGCTTGATTTAAGCCACGACATTTGGGCAAGTTTGTGACAGCAACAGTAGAAAACTAATTCATCTCCTCTGTTTTAACAGGTGTGTTTTGTACTGAGCATATAAACAGGCTCATTGCACCGTTAGACACTGAGTAGAGGCCACTCTCTGCAGCAGAGAAGAAAATGCTGCAACTTGGTGTCCTGGGGATTTATTTGAACCTCTCGAGTCAGGGGACTCATTTGTTTAGAAAGAGCCACAGAACCCGGCATGCAGCCATCTGCAAGATAAGACATTGGCTGCACTTGGCTACTCGTCAAATGTGGACTGCGACATTTAGACACATTCACAATTCAGGCTTGTTTCGCTGCAGGGAAACTAGTAGCCTTCACGAAGGAGGCAGCTTTGGGGAGCACAATTCATATTACGGCCGTGTGACACACAGGCGGACTTAAGGTTTGGGCTCAGAAGATTGGGGTTTCCAGTTTTCCCAAGGTCATTTGTGACCTGAGTGTGAACAGGCAAGGCCCCTAAATGCTCTGAGCCTTTCATTATCAGTGAAACGAAAGCAAAGATACAGGCCAGTTCTATGTCACAGGATCGTGGTGAGAAAAAAATAAGCCACGGTGTCAGTGTGACCCCATTCGGTAGGAAGGCGAAGTGAAAACACAAAGGTAAACAATATTTTCCTTCAAATTAGACCCTCTACTTTCTGCATAATACTATTAATACTAATAATGGAAGACAGGGAAACTCTGACAGTTTTTATTGTCTAACTTTGGCGTTGAACACGTTAACCATACTAGGGCAGCAAATAAAAACATTTTAAAAACTTTAAATTTCATTTTTTGCTTAAAATATAAAATTACCAGTCTTACTTGCATTCAATTCTCTCTTATCCAACTACTGGAAATATTTTCTAGCTAATATTGATAAAATAATGTTTTAGAGATTGAACAACAGCTATCCTTAATAAAACTGTGAGCTGTTACTATAAAATGTTAGTCCACCAATTTAGCTGTCTAACATCCATTTTACCCATAGCTGCTTTCATGGTGATTAATTAATTCTGCTCTAGAACTAACTTGGAAATAGACATTTAATTGGATAGACTGATGCCTTCAGGCCATTAAAATTCCCTTTTCCTCTGCGCTTTCCTGGGGTACTTGGAAATATCATCAGAGTCTACCCATTATTGTCCCTAAATATCTAATCCAAACTGGAGAATGAAGAAGCAGGCACAGCTAGACACCTTCCTTTCAAACAGTTTCATTATCCGTGCATTGTTCTTGGAACATACATATTAATTTTTTAATGTCATGATTCATGCACTTTGAATATCTGGCACCAAGATACGAACTTTTGGAATTTTTCATTATTGCCACTAAATTAATTCATGCATTTTGAAAAGAGCACACACACAGTATAGTTTGAATCAAAGAAAGAAAATGCGGTAAGCTGTTCTTTGTATCAATCTTTTTTATTGGCAGGTGAAATCAAACAATTGCGAAATGCTCTAATAAACCCTTTAAGCAAGAGGGTTATATTGGCAGTAAATTAAAAAACATTTTGGTATAAACACCAATTGCAAAGTTTTGAGTGCTTATGATAAAGTTGGGACTGGAAGTAAAACATCCCTGTGATAATAACAGTGTGTTTTCTTACACCTATTTCAACTGGGGTGGGTTGTGTTGGGCGAGACTGTGTAAAGCGGAGACATGAGTTTTTCTCCTTATTTTCCAATGTCCTCTCACCACTCTCTACTGTCACAGTGGCTAAAGGACAGTGATTTTCCTGGGTGACTGGTCACCGTCACAGAGCTGGGTATGTAGCTTGTGGCTTCTCTCTCTCCTTCCATCTCCACCAACGGGATAAGCGTTCCCAGTGACATTCCTCAAGTTCCTAAAGATAAGTGCTGCCCAGAGACCCTTGAGACTTTGGTTAGTGGGAGTAACTCTTCCCTCTCAGTTTTTACATCCCACAGGGGAGACTGGCGTAGAGCACTTGCCCCGAGACAGCAATTCTTGAAGCTTCTTCTTGTTTCGTATCCAGTGTGCCCTGTCTCTTAGGGGAGTGCTCTGTGGCATGGATAATTTCTCCTCTCAGATGCTTCTTATAGGCCCATCACAGGTCCAGAGGCCGTTTACGTTGACAGTTTCCTGTTAGACCATGACAAAACGATTGCAATTTTCTACTTTTACCAAAGCAGGCAGTTTTTGACACTTAGAAATTCCATTTCAGCTACTCTAAGTAGGTGCCAAATTGCTATCCGCCCACGGTAATTATTGCCAATTCTAAAGCTCTCCCACATCTTCGGAGTTTTAGCAAATTGTTAAAAAAGATGTCAGGAGCATTATGTCTTTCTAGCAGGACTGAACTATAATGCATCTTTTTTCCAAAGACCTCAAGCCGGCTGGCGCTCTGTCGCCTCATCTGTGGTGGCGTTCTAATGCATTACGGTTCAAATGATGTCATCTTGAGTAGTGGCCTGATTAGCTGCATTTGAAAATGATTTGGATGCATCACCTCATATTTCAAAATGGCTTAAGAAGGGCCCAAGTAAAGTAAAATTCAGTTGCAGGACATGAAATAAATTAATGTGTATGTCCATGCACTTATTAAAATGTATTATGTGTTCTTCACGTCACTGCGATGCTCATCGTTATTCATGACAGTTAAATGCATGTGCAGAACTGCTTAAGTTTACAGAGCACCAGAGTCTATTTTTCTAATTCCAAACTGAAAATGTTCACAGGATGTGTACTGAGATCGAAAAGCAATGGGGATTCCCAATACAGTCATGAAAATAATTGGATGCTCTAAAGCTCAAGATGCAGTTGTCAAGAAAACAGGGACGGGAAAAATAATTGTCAAAGAAGGAAGAATTTACTTAAATTCTGATTTAAAAAAAAGATAGAAATTGTTGTTGAAATAGTAGTAATAAAATGATAGTAAGCAAAGCAAGAGTTTCAGAATAAGAAAAGGAGACATTATTTTAATTTATGAAGATGGAATGGCTCGATGAAAGAGATTGGGCTCCCCAGGCCTCGTTGTGGGTTCTTTGAGCTGTTGGCGTGTCCAATGGTGAGAGCTGGAAGGGCACAGAGGAGTCACCCGGGACTACGAATGAGTGATGATTGAGCTACTCACACCAGAGCTGCTCAGGTCATCCCTCACATCACTACAGACTTCCTCATCACAGCCTGAACCCCATTTCCTCTCGGGTCTCATAAAATTGGCAACCTGGAAGCTGTGTCACTTGCCCACAGGACTATGGGGTGTTTGTGAGCCACATACAAATCACAGGCCATGGGGCCCTGTCCTTAAACACAGGTGTAGTTGTTCCTTTAATTGTTAAAATGGGGGTTAAGAATTGAGTCCTGTGAAGCTTAAAATTTTTGGCAATTTGTCTAGAGAATGAAGCATTTGCTGTAAAAGGAATTTGCAAGGAGATGACTGATGCCTGGCAGGAAGGGTTCCTCAGTTAGCCAAAGGAAACCACCGCTGTTTTTTTATCTTTCCTTTTTTTACGGTTATTATTATTTTTAATTGAGTTGTTTTGTCTCTGACACTGCTTTTCAAATAATGTGGTGGAGAAATAGCCCAGAACCCACCGCTGTGCCTGACCACACGGTTAAGTTCACGTGCATGTTAACTGAAACAAAATTAGCAACTAGGTCTGTGCTTTCTAAAAGCTGTTTCTTATTTTCCTTTCATTTGTGTCTTCAGTGTAATGGGGGTTCTTTTTTTTCCCTTTCTTTTCTCTTCTCTTCTCCTCTTTTCTTTTCTTTCTTTTCTTAACCTCGGGAGACCTGAATTGCATGAGGGAATGAGTCACTTTCACCCACTCGGACCACATGCATCCATTAACAGAGACTGGTGTGATTGTGGATTGTGTGCGTTGTGGGCGCATTTTGATGGGTGAGACAAAGGACATTTCCTTTTTCCTGAGGGCCGTGATTAAAGCCACGTTCAAAATGGAGCATCTCTCGTGTTGTGCCTGATGCGTTGGACCCAGAGCTCTGCATGTGAAGGTGGTTTTTCAGCGGAGTAGTAAATGCACTTCTGCCCTGAAAACTGCCTCCAGAGGGGAGCATCTATCAAGACGTTAGAGTTCCCAAGGGTGACAGAGGTCACCTCCATGTGCCTGCCACAACTCAGCTCAGACCGAAAATATACATAGCAGAGCAGGATGCCCATTCTCAAACAAAACTTATAAATACCCAAGTTAAATTTCAACTTAGTATATAGCAAGTGAATAATCATTTCCATGGGAAGCGACAAGTCCTTTTAACTATTCTTAGATTTGGCATCAAATGCCAATTTGATCCGAATCAAATGAAGAGAAAGTCCCTGCCGCCTCCCCCACTGCGTCTCACTGAGCATGGGGCAGGGTGGGTTATAACCGCTCTTGTTTCCTAATGAGCTGCCTTTGCACAAACAGGAATGAGGCTCTGCAATCTCTAGACTGAAGAGAGGGTGGGGAAGAATGCCGATTATCAAATCTAGAAATGCAGTACCCTGGACACCTGGGAACGTCTGTGCAACACGTAGATGTTCACATTTTACCCCAAGGATCTTCAGAGGTCGCTACACTGGGCTTCTGCCCCAAGGTTTCTGGCTTCCTGGAATGAGGAAAAGCAAATATCTGTATGATTTGACATTTAGGTTCATTGATCTGCATTCCTTTCTTTAGACAGTTTAATGCTGTTGTTGCAGAACTTGAGATGATATAAGCAATTAAAAAAATTGAAAAGGCACAAAAAAGTTACACCTCTAAAAAACTATCTTTCTTCCCAGCAAAATGGCTAAAAGGTTTTTTTTTTCTCCCCTGATGTCCCAATGTGATAACAAGAGAAAGAGGGAAAATATTTTTCACTTTTCAACCAAGAAACCAAACAACCTGAAAACTCAGTGTCATGGGGCCTGAGGCCACAGCTCCTTCCTTCCTATTTTAATGGCCTGATTACCTGTATTTGTGGGGGTGAGGGATTGTATGGGGCCAAGATGACAAGATGCTTCTGGCTCAGACCTGCAGAGCTCTGGAGGCATAAGAGAAATTCAACACAACTGAGGATTCTGCTTGGATCCCTGGAGATTGCCACGGATGTTTCAAGATTGGGGGTGCATGGTTTACTAAATGCTTCACAAACTATGTGTGGGCCACGGGCCCACCTCATGAAACTGTTTGCATCACCTTTGCCATCTTGCAAATGCCATCTTTTGCTTCAGCGTGGAAAGCGAATCTCTGGCAATACAGAGTTTGAATGACTCAATGCATCTTAATGATCACAGCCTACCAAGCGTGTTCTTTCTCCAAGCCCACAGGCATCCTGTAATAATGCACATACGACATGGAAATCGCCTTGTGAAGCTACTGTGTGAAGTTGCTTGCTCTCCCCAGTCTAAAGGGCTCGCAGAACATGAGCCAAAGTGCTCTCCTGGGTTGGCCAATCCACTCTCCTCACGTACGTTATTTCTCACCACTTCTGATAATTCAGATAAACCTTTTTAATCTTACATATATGCAGATAAAGTTTAGAGAAATCTTTTTCTCCTGAGATATAGAAAGCCTGAGCCCAGATCCCAGCAAGTTCCCTCCAGATCTCACCATGCCTGTATGCAATGTAGTAAATGTGGTTTCAGAAAGAGAAGAAAAAGTGGCATTTTGAAAATGACAGGAAAGGATGAACACTTTTATTTTGAGGTTTTCATGCAAAGGGCAAACACTACACATCAGATTTTTGTATTCGAATTGTTTAGTACCCATCAATAATCTTTTCATAGATTTATAAAATTTAGATAAATTATGGTGGTATATTTGCTGGGTTTTTTTTCCCTCTTCTTTTAGATTTTTTTTCTTTTTTTTTAATCAAGGAAAATCTGAAGAACAGAGCCTGGGCTTTTATTTCATGAGGTGCCCTTATGTGATGTGATCAGGACACTGTCACTTTCCAGATGGGAACTAACGATCCATCCAAAGGCGTTAAAGTCCATTAGGGAAATTATCCTCCCAGTCCAAGAAAGCAATCATGTTACCCATTCACGATGTGGGGCAGTCTTCAGGTTCTAAGCGATGCCTTCAATATGTCATTGCTATACAGGTCATTTTTTTTCTGATGATTTTTAAAAATTTCATTTCAAAATGTGGGATTGTCTCTTTATGTTCTACAATGGCTGAAACAATACAAGATCTTTTTATATATCTACAACGCCCACAAGAATAAAACCCTTTGCAACTAGTGAGATGGATATTGTGTCTTAATTTGTCGTCTATGTGATTGTGACTTTTCTTCCTTAGATGGTTGAAATCACTCTTTATGTGGTACATTTCTCTTTGCTTTCTTTGCACAAAGATAATGTAAAAATATGGGGAAAGAGATCATTCATGGTTTCCTTTTTTCATTCTTAAGGTTGAAAGTGAAATACCCCACTTGATTTTGAGAAAGATCATAGAACCAAGTGTTAAAATTAAAAGAATAAAGCTTCTAAGAGAAATAAGAAGAAAAAAAACTTTGCTGCCTTGAGTTTAGCAAACACTTCTTAATCAGGTCTCAAAATTGCAAATGATGAAAGAATAAAATAATTCACTTTATAAATTTTTAATAAATGTTTATGCTGATTAAAGATATAAAAATGAATAGATAAGCCTAGACTGGGAGGAATATTTTCAGTATGTCTACTGACATATTTTATACAAATCTGTTAAAAACTCCTACAACTCAAGATTAAAAGATGATATAATTTTAAAATGGTCCAAAAACTTGAACACCCTGTTTATGAAGAAAAGTGTATAAATGCCTAAGCAGCACAAGAAAAGTTATGTAATGTCATTAGTCATCATGGAAATTTATATTAAAACTACAGTGAGAAACCATTACAAATCTTCCAGAATAACTAAAATTAAAAAGTCTGACAAGAGCAAATGTTGATGAAAATGTGAATCAACTGAAACTTTCTTGCATTGCTGATGAAAATTAGTTGGCCGTTTCTTTTTAAAATTAATTATATACCTATTCTATGACTTAGTAATTCATCCCCTAGGTAATATACACATACACACATGTATATATACATACATACACATACACCAAGGAAACCATATGAGGATATTTATAGCAACGTCATTCTTAGTAACAATTAATTAGAAACCATTTAAATTCCAATCATGATGTGAATAAATATACAAATTGGGGTAAATCTACACAGTAGAATATCTTTCAGCGATAATACAATCCTCATTATCTACAATGAATCTCAAAAACATTTCATGAGAAAAGAATCCAAGCATAAAAGAGGAAACACTGTAAGATGCCAGAATGCAGGAGGAAATGAGAGGAAGGCATTGTGAGGGAACTTTCTGGATATGGAAATATTTCTTGCCCTGTTTGGAATGTAGGTTACTTAAGTGTATGCGCTTTTTAACAACAAACTATTGCAACCTGCATAGTTCACCGTACAGTACTCACCCCTTACCTGCAGTCTCTCTTTTCAAGGTTTCAATTACCTGTGGTCAACTGTGGTCTGAAAACATTAAATGGAAACTTCCAGAAATAAACAATTCATAAGTTTTCGATCGGTAGCCATTCTGAGTGGTGTGACGAAATATGGGCCCATCCCGCTCCCTCCCTCGCAAGGTGCGAATCATCCTGTCCTGTGCACCTGCCTTGTGTATGCTGCCCTGCCTCTGGTCCCTCAGCAGCTGTCTTGGTTATGAGATCGAAAAAACAAAGTGTGCACAGGTTCTGTCCTAGCCATAGTTTCAGGCACCCACTGGGGGGTGTCGGCATGGACCCCCACAGATAAAGGGGGGTCACTGTGTGTTAATTATACCTCGATTACAGTACGCCTCAAATATGTTACACCTCCATTATACTCAGTATCATGGGAAAACTCTTCAAAAAAGTAAAAACAAACACGAAAAACCAACAAGTACCTCTGTGCAGCCCATTAATTTTCGGCCCTTGTACCTGTGGCTGGACCAGAAACAACCCAGACAGAAACCCCGCAAAGGAGGGAGATTTCTCTGGCATCTGTAGGCAGGGTCTGGCTGCACAGGGAGGAGTTTCAGCAAAAGGAGGAAAGAGCAGCAGAGAGAGATGCAGGTTCATGGGTCCTCTGCTGCAGACGGTCCCAGCTCCAGGGCCCTCTTGGCTCCTGTGCGGAAAGGACTACAGACGCGGATTATCCAATTTCCTTTCTGTTTTCCGTGGAGCCAGCAAGTGCCGGGTGGCCTTGGCGCCGCCTGCCGGTCACCTGTGGCAGCACACGGTCTCCTGCATTCTCATTGTGACACAAAGATGATGTCACCACCTCTCTATCCAATCAGGCCCTCCCACTCTCCATTCCCTTTGTGATCTGCACCAGTTGCTAGGAGGTTGTTTGGGTTCCACGTTCAACATTCCCCAGCGTCCTGTGTGGTTTTGCTGTGTCTAAGCTGGGGTCTGGAAACCAGAGGCAGTCATGTGGGGCCTTGGACACCGTCAGGCCTGCTGTTGGCCGTGAACCAGCACACCCCCCCTTAGCAGGGGGGTGTCTGAAGGCTCACAGCAGTGCCCAGGGCCTCTGGATTCCTGGGGAGATGACTGTAAGTCTTCTTAATAGTCTTTTAAAAATATACAGTTTCAAGTGGGGGGAAAAAAAAAACAAGAAATCAAAAGATTTCCTGGCAAGTTGAAGAATATCATAAAATTCTTAACAAGTTTTCCTAGATCATAAACCTAACTTTTGCATTGCCTTCAAGAGAGGACAGCTCTCTGAACTAGTTAGATACACCGAATTTGGCATCAGCTAATAATAATCTGGACAGGTTTCTTTCTTTATGTAAAGATAAAAGAGACCTTCTCAAAAATAAGTAGAAAGAGAGTTTCCTCTCTCCATGGCAAAATGTGTGTATGGGTCACAGGACGAGCTGGCCATGGTCCCTAGAAGACAGAGCCTGGTAATTCTAAGTCGCTGAAGTAAAAATTAACTTAAGAACCTGGCAGAAGAATGAATCACAACCTAAGAAAACACTAGAGGATGGTTTCAGTAAAAATGCCGGTTTTTGGAAAAACCTGAAACTTCTTTCACAAGAATTGAAGGACAGAAAGAAAGAGAGAGACTCGGACAGAGAGAAGAAAATGGTTCAAAACTGTAACAAATACAGAACACAAATCTTAAATGACAGACGTCCAAGCTTCTGCTGGAAACCTTACTGAAGATGACACACACACCTGCTGTCCTTAGAGGCGATAATGGAAAAGGTGGAAATCCGAAATTAAATATTAAGAGTGAATTGAAAAATGAACACCACATTGTCTATCAGGAAAAATCACTTTTGAGGCACCTATTTATGCTTTTAAGGTAAATGCTTTCTCCTGAAAGCAGAAAGAGAGGAAATAAACTAGAACACACACAGGAAAGAAAGTCCAATAAATAAAGCTCTTAAAGCCCCAGCTGAAAGTCTCCTAGAGGAACAAACTCTTTGCCTTCGTAAAATGCTTGTCCAGAAATTGAGACCCAAAAGCTTCTGCAGAAACTTAAACGACTGTTTGAACTTTATCAAGAGCAAATACATCGGGTATGAATTTACCATTTAGCTTTGGAAAAGAAACATTCTGAAGTACAAGTGGAAGCATCAGCTAGACATCTCTGAAGCTGGAGACCTAAGAAAAGAGATCAAAGGAATTGAGCCAGAATTTGAAAGAAGCACTTTGATTTTATCAAAGCCATCTTACCTCTCACAAGGAAAAAAGCTTGAGACAACTAATTAATAGTTCTGCCCACTGAGAGAAAACTCAGTGTCTTGAGAAAATAAAAAATTCTCTATTAAGTCAGATGGATAAAATGTGGGCTATTTACAAGGGAACTGTCATACTGTCTTCTGCTCTCATAGACCAATTTCTCCCAAAGATATAAGTTTGTGGTCCAATTATTAATTAAACTACATGATTTCTGTTTTATTGTGGAAACTGAGGCACAGGAAGTTGGAATGGCTCAACCGAGGGCACATACAGCAATGCCAGCCTTCCATGCTAAGCGTCCTCTCCTCCCCGCAGCTGTATTGAAGAAACAGTCTTCTTAGCACTCTCGGCAGTATTAATGACTGGGCATTTCCTCTCCGGTGATTATTGCTACTATTTCCACTTCATTACTGTAAGAAACATCTGTTGTTGAACATGGCCCTGTGGGCATAGCCATGATTGATTGAGTTTTATTAATTACCTTCAAAAATTATGAAGATCGCTTTTCCCTTAGGAAGATGAAAACTGCATGGAAATAATGTCTTCCTGTGAAGGATAAGAGAGCAAGATGGCCAATCAACAGGACCACAACATCTTTGGAAGCTGAGATCTCAGTGGAAGCAGGTGAGCTAAGTTTCAGAGCGATAAGACCGTCTTAAAAGAAGTGAGCTACACAAGGTGAGAAATGCACCATCTGTCTCTGGCAGGACATGGCGGGGGGCTGAAGGACCCTCGGTTATGGTGTCCGCCAGAGGACTTGGGTGCAAGTAAAAGCAATGGGTTTGGGGTAACGGTAACATAAAATGAATGTGCTGAAATGTAATGGCTGGTTCCAAAAATACATGGGAAGAGAAGAGGAAACCACGACTGGGTAAGCCAGCAGGAACCAATGGAAGCTGGGCAGGTCGTGCAGCCGCCATTTACCAAAGAAGCGACAGGGTTGCCACCTGGCTCTGGAGCTGCCAAAACCTGATGCTCGATTCTGGCTCTGTTCTCCTGTTCCTGCTTCTGGGTTCGTATATCAGCACAGGAAATTCAGTGGGCCAAGCCCAGCACCCTGTATGTGCCTGAGCTGGCAGAAAACAGGAGGAGAATTTCTGGTCTCATTGGACATCTTCAGAAGGATGCAGAACCTGGCTCTTGTCAGGACTCCCACAGTGGGGCCACCCAGCAACAGAAAGGCTGATTAGATACGAGGCAGTCCTCCTCTCCCAAAATGGGTCAATTATCCCCAAAAGGTGGAGCTACAATAGAAAAGTCTTCTGAATTGGGTGATTTACAGAACCACATAATCTTAAAAATGTCTTTCTACGTCTAAAGTTTTATGAGCAAAAAGAACCTATGGGAGAAATACACACAAGCTTTTCGATGTTTGGGGGATAACAGACTACACTGATAAACATCACATTTATGACTTCTGAGGTTTTATAGTAACTGATTAGTTTCACCTGGTTTTAGCCATTATATTAGTCCAGCACACAACAGACACTTATCGAAGGTAGCATCCTATGATTGCATATGGAAGAGATCCCCTCAAGTCAGCAAAACCCGAAGGGAGAATTTATTATAAGAAGCGAGGTGCCCCACGGGATACAAGAGTTAAGCTGAATTGAGGCGTCAGTCGCAGGGAACTGGAAAGCTCTCAGGAAGCCTACTTGTGATTTTTTCTGTCCCACCTGTTCTACATTCTCCTCCTATATTGCGGATCTACTTTTTCTTCATAGCAGGCAGAAGATGACGTCTTCCATTTCAAAGTTCCGGTATTATAGTCTGGCCGGGTGAGACCTTTCTTTTAGGAGTTGCCTTATCTTCCATTGATTACATATTGATGATATAAACCATAACATATCTTGCCCCCATCTTGTAGAAAAAGCACAGCCAATGTGGGGAGGTAGTTGGCAGACACTGAGGCACCTGGTCTAGGACATGGCGCTTCCCAGGACTTGTCATTCTGGTTCCAAAGCACAATTAAACTTGACACCCAGTTGCAGGCACCGTTGGCTATAAGCACAATAATTAACTGCCAATTGCCACTAACAAATCCAGTTAAGTAACATAAATTCACCTCGCTATTCATAATGATGACTTGTGAGGGACAATGGGGATATTTTTATGACGTTTTTCATGTTTCTAATAGGAGATTATTCTTCCGTGGGGAAAGAAACAAGAAACACCATCCACTCATATCTGAGATATTCTGCTTAGGAAGGAGGAAACTTTATCACATACACACTGCCCCATCATTCACTTCCGTAACTTACTTTTTTATAACAATATATTAAGTATATCACTTTGGTTGAAGTATTTTACAAACTTGTAGATTTAGAAAAGTTCTGGCCACACAGGCTTTGGGTTTTTTTGTTTGTTTGTTTGTTTTTTGTTTATTTTTAAGAGAGATACAGTTTTGACCAAAAGCAGGCACCTGGTTTTGTTTTTCCTATAATGTCCAGTCAGGTTGTAGTGTCTTAACACATTTGGAGGAGAGCTTTAGCGGGATGAGAATCTGATCAGGGCCTAGGGACTCCGGCTAACAAATATGGCAGGAGGTAGTCAGGGTTCTCCAGAGAAAGAGAACCGGCAGGAAGGGAGGGAGGAGAGAGAGAGGGGGAAAGAAGGAGAGAGAGGGGAGAGAAAGAGATTCATTTCCAGGAATGGGCTTGCTTGGCAAATACGCAGTCTGTAGGGCAGGCTGTCAGAAAGGGCAGGCAGGAAAGTCTCCATGAGGAGCTGAGGCTGCAGTCCACAGGCAGAATTTCTTCTTCCTCAGGGAAACCTTAACTTTGCTCTTAAGTCATTTCAACTGGTTGAATGAAGCCCAGCAGATTTTCTAGAATAATTTCCTTTACTTAACTGATTAAGTACTAACATGACCTGGGAACCAGTCCGGGAGGGTCAGAGAGGACCCCCTGGTTCCGAGGTGCACCCCCAGTGCACACCCACTCCCTGCTTACAAAGAAATCTGTGGCTCTGAAACAGGGGACTGTGTGGAGTGACTCTGCTTACGCAGCCAGGAAGGCAGAATGCATGTCAGATGTCATCACACTCAAAAGTGTTAAAATATTCCTGAGTATTTAAGAAGTGAGATCTGGAAGGTCTATTGCAAGGGGTGCCAGGTGTGGGTCAGGGGCTGCCTGGTCTCAGCTCGAAACAGTTTCACTTTGTCCCCACCCAACTCACGGTGAAATCTGATGCCCGATGTGGCAGTGTTTGGGAGCTGGGGCCTAGTGGCAGGTGTTGGGGTCTTGGGGGCAGATCCCGCATGAACGGCTCTGTGCTGCTCCGAGGACACTGAGCTCTCGCTCTGAGGAGACTGGATTAGTTCTGGCGGGAATCCACTAGTTTCCACGGGAGTGGGCTGTTATAAAGCCAGGACGCCCCTCAGGTGTTGCGTCTGTGCAGGGTCCTCTTCCCCGCTGACCTTCCGTATGTTGTGAGGCAGCACCAGAGTCCCCATGTAATAGTGTTGGCAAGAAAATTACGTCAGACAAGCAGACGGGCAGAAAAGCATCACTTTAAGTCCTGAAATGTGGTTAAGTGAATGAAATCCAGGATTCTCATTTGAATAAAACTGTCCCGCCAAACTTTGAGGGCACCGTCTCGCACAGATTCTAACCTCATACAGCTTAGATGGTCGTTTTTCTAGTCCTGCAGCAAATAATGGCTGTAAATTGATTTTGTGGCTGAGACAGCACAGGGATATAGAAAAAGTTCAGCGGATATTATTAAAAGGCGTTTAATCTATGGCAACTTAACTAGATAAAATGCATTGAAGGAGTCCCTGCTGGAATCAGGAGAGATACAAGATGTATTAATATCTTTACTTAATAAAGCAGGTGACACATCAGACTCAGCGACAGGAACTCTACCCATGGCCTCGTTCTCCACCCCACACCCACGACTGCCATCCAAATGCATCAATTATAAGGTGATTATAATTTTGCAGTGCTCCTACCTCAGATATCTGACGTGTTTATCATTGCCAGGTGAGAAGGAATTGGCTTCTATTTTAGGAAAAGAGAATATTAAGAATGATGACACTCCCAGCAGTTTAGAACGAAGGAGCAGAGACCCAGACCACCCACAGCCTACCCAGATGAAGTGCACATGTGTTACATGTCCTGAATCTATCCGCGTTGAATTTATATCCCAAACTGTTAAGCGAAGTCATAAAATAGTATCTATTGCATAGTTTTATCTAAGTGGACATTGCTTATTGGTCTCGGCTGACTGATTTAGAATCAAAATTGGCATTAATGCGTGGAGGAAGGTGGAATGGGGTGGCCAGTAACTGTGGACTTCCACTAGGTTCATTAGACATCATTGTCTAAAATGATTCTTTGAAGGCCAGAGGAATGTTCTGTGTGTGTGAAACTATTTAAATAATAAAAAATGTCCCTAATCTTTGCCATACTTAGAATCAGAAAATTGACATATGCTGCTCTCCTTTCTGGTCAGTCAGGGAGAAATCACTTGCAAAGAATAAATATTTGGGGAAGGATATGAAGTGTTCACTCATGGGACACCCATGGGCAGGGCTGCCATGTGCAGTTGTTCAGGTTAGTCACTGACTAAGGGTGTCCAGGAAAGGGGGTATGTAGGAGATGATATTTAGCCCTCACATCCTGTGTTAGTTTAAAGATGGTTGCATATTCTATCCCAGGCCCTCCATAGAGAGATGGGATCTAAGTTGCAAGGATGGCACGTGGGCTAGTTTTATGATGAGTTTACCTGTAGACAATGGTTACAAAATAAGCAAGTGTTGAAGCCCCAGATCGCACCCAAGCCATCTAAATCCAGAACCTGGCTTTTCACTCCAGTGATGTGTTAATTGAGGTATCGATTAAAATAATTCCAAAACGCCACCTTGCATTACCCTCACCACAAATACAAAGAGATCACGGAGTCAACATTTAGGGCCAATCAGATTTAGTGTGTTTTGCACCGACGAGGCTCCCCTTCTAGAAAATGTCATTATCATCTGCATGGGTGACATTTAATACTTTCTGCAACCTCCTGTGACATTTCCTTATTGCAGGAAAAGTGGTGAGTGATTAGTATCTGGAGAACAATAGAACAATTGAACTGGAAATGTCAATCACAAGGAAAGGTCAATTATCAAAATATTCTAAGACTATTTTCTGCACCTGAAGGAGAAAAACATCTTGGAGTTCACACCCACTGCACTTATTAGACAAACGACTTACAGCTCATACATATTCACGTTAAGTAACATATTAGAGTGAATGATATCTTGGGTATTTGTTTTGCACCTTCTTAGTTTAACACAGTGAAGTAAATGACCCATAAGCAAGAAAAAATATGTTTTCAATTATAACAGTTATAAATATGCAAACAATATAACCCTTATTAGAGTATACAATAAAGAAGGAGTTGACTGCGTTTTCTCAATGGCGATTTTACAAAGCTTTTATAGGCAGTCTGATGATCTAAAACGATTAACATTTTGTTCCATTAGGTCCTGTAACCTGTTTCTGATGATTCTTACTATGTCAGTAGTAACACTGTCATAAATGTTACAGAGGGTTTTGCAAAAAGTAAACTCTACTCCACACAGTCCCGCCCCCCACACTTCAGGGGCATGCAGAGAATTGGCTTTTACGTCTTTCCCCACCCCTCTTTCCTACCACCTGGCCAAGCTTCTGTGGTGGGTGTCACAGATGGAAAGAAGGAAAGACACAGAATATTCCAGAAAATAGCATGGAATTTAGGGTCCTGGTTTCAAGTCCCTAATTCTCCACTTTCAGTAAGACAGACCATCCATCCACCTTCTCCTTTTCCTCATCTGTAAAACCAGAGAGTGAGTCTAACTCATGAGTCTGTTTGGGAGGATTCGAAGGCAATGGGGCTAGTATATCCTACTTGTAAAAAAAATGAACTCCACATTTGAAAAATTAAACACAAATTATAAAATACACTGAATAAGCAAATCATAAAAGATAAACTGAAAATGCCCAGTATAATTTTTTTTTAAAGTTTAAAATCACTGGTAATTGATGAAATAGAAATTAGTCTAGCAGTCTGACATCAAATTGCATCACCTTGGGTATGATAAAATTGGATCTACTCTGTATTCTTTCTCCATCTCCTCCAACAGTTCATTGCAGAGGAGGATAAAGCCCAAAGAAAGGACAGAGCCCCATGGTGGACCAAGCCTGGACTCCTGTGTGACCTCATGGAGCAGAGACCCCCGCTCACCCACACTGAGCCATGATGGCACGAGAAACAAAACCTTTTTGATTTAAGCCAAGGAGGTAACACAGCCTTCTATAACCGACTAATCTCATACGGTTTCAATGTCCCAATTGACATTTTTATTCAGAGTCTCATTAGTGTCAAATATGTCCTAAGGCAAAATTTGCAATCTCTCGGCAGCAGGCTGGACCTCAAAGACATTCTCTTTAGTCAGCACAATGTAATAAAGATTTTGAATTAGTGATGGCATTTTAAAAATCAACATATTTTATACAAAACATGGATTTCTAGTATTCCGTAAAAAAAAAAAAAAAAGGGCACTATTGACATCGTAATCCTCTCTTACAAAAATGGCTGGCACTGACCAGCAGGTGTTCTCTGATGTGCCAAGTTCCCCATCACCTCCGCGCACGCTCTCACTCACTTGCGTCACCTTCCTTCCCCTTGATTTTGTGACACCCGCCATTAACTCAACGCTTTAGGCATCTCCTTGTGCCTTAGTCAAATTCCTCAGAAAAGGAGCTTCCAGCCTGCTGTGAGGAGGGTCTGGATCTGACTGTCATTTTGGAGCATGCCCGGGGTAGGGGCTATGGACCCAGCACTCAGCCTACACTTGAGTGTGCTCGGTATGGGACACTCCTTTGCGTCTGTGCCTGAGACTGTGCTTTGCTATTTGCAGAGAAGAATCCAACATCGGGGGGGAAGAATCCAACGTCCGGGTGCGTGGAACCGGGGAGAGGACCAAGCCTGTGGGACAGATGTGATTGCTGTTTGATGTCCCCTCCTTCCGTATTAGTGTAGGATTTAACTTTCTCAGACTCCCACTGTTGAACAACTTCCATATTTTCATTTTTTTCCTACTGCATCCTCTCAGTTTCTCTTTGTCTCTGGGGTTTATGCCTCAAAAATAGAATCGATATTTGTATTTTAATGGTGTTGGGAAGGAGTGGGAGGTGTTTAGTGTGACATCTTTGCTAAATGCCGATTCACTAAATTTCTAAAATTCCATTTGAATAATTTAATGTTATATAGACAATATTGTAATGGGCTACAAAACGCAGACCTTTAATTTATTTTCAGCCCCATATGATTATTATCAACTCCTTGAATATTCCATCTTCATGCATTCTCAGGTTTCAGTGCCTTCTGCTTGCCAGGGGAATCCATAAACATTCAGCACTGAGGGTTCAGAATGGCAAAATCCACTCGTTTTCTTTCTTCTCTTTCCTAGGAGGTACAGTTTGTTTGTAAATCAAGCTTTTATGGAAATGGGGAGAAGAAAAACAAGAACATAAAAACCTGCAAACATTGTTTTTCTGTCTAGACTTGCTAAGATGTTTGATTCCTGGTACCCTCAATGTCTTGGCCCTCCAAAAAATTCCATTTTAATCAGGGCATCTATGAAACTTTGCTCCCCAAAGTCCCATGGAGCAGAGGCAAAACGTCAATATATTTTCATGATGTACATTTTTCCTTGTAAGAACATATTTCTTGAATGGATTTTATGCCAGTCATGATAATGAGGCCTAATCCCTTGGTCTTACCATGTTAACACTGCACGATGATCAATTATTCTGCAAAAAATAAGTCATGTTTGCATTTTCTAGATACCGTCAACCTGGCAGGGAAGTAAGAGGGTGCTTTTGATATTTGGTTTATCCAAGAGGGTGCTTTTGATATTTGGTTTATCCAGTGAGTGGAAGAACCCTTGCATTTTTAAAGTTAAAATAATTACTACATATATATTGATTCTCTTCACATTTTTTTCTTTTTATTACTATTTTCATCCTCCTATTAGTTGTCACTCCCGTCATAGAAAATGACACATTCTCTTCAAGATAAAACAATGTTATCATGATTTGCAAGATTCACATTAAAAGATTAAAGACGTATAAAATATATACTTTTCATTGACAAGATTGAACCCAATATGTTATAAAGAAAATCTTCCTTTCTTCTTTCCTCCTTCCGTCTTCTTTTCTTTCTTCCTTCCTTAACATACACCTTAGTATTTTTCTTTAATGAACAAAGAGGGAGAAGAAAGAAATGACTGTGGGGGAAAGATGTTAACTACAGATGATCTGTACTTAATTCACTCATGTGCATTATAAACCAGCTGCTATTTTCATTTTGTATCCTGTATTTGAAATTCCTAATCACACTCTGTTTCACTCCATCTACTTTACACCCTCCCTAAAGCTGTCTTTTCCTTTACTGCCTTGAGAGTCACCCTTTATAATGTACTGGGAAGTCAAACCTTTAATTTTAGGATGATTGCAATCTATCCCCCTAATGAAAAAGGAGCCAAGAGAAGCTGATGCAATCCCTCGCAAAGGATTCTGAAGTCTGCCCACCTGAAGGAGTCGGGGTAGCGATCCTCAGACAGTAGGAGCCGGATATAACAGCATCTGAGAAACCCAGGGTCCTCACACTGAGCTGGGTAAATGCACTCCCCAGGCGGATCCTTATGAAGACAGTTGTCGGCACTACTCACTCTTGTAGGTTTTAGGAGCCGGAAGAAATTATACAGACAATCAGATGGTATTCTACAACTTGCAGTGGGGAGAAGGGGAACATGTTCTACCTCTTGGCAGCATTAAGGTTATAATTCCATAGCACCTTTCTGAATCTCAGCTTTGACATTTAACTTACTCGACCAAGCTGAATAATTCCTTCTGAAGCTTCCATAGAGTAAATTAATAGTTGGGGTTTTAGAAATATGTGTAGTGGCTTCAGATCATGGATGACATTTCTCTGCCAGACTCTGAATAAAGTTTCCAATGCCTCCTCTGTTGGAAATCTATTTCTGTAAAGGAGTTGTTTAGTGACCAGGATTGATTTTTTTGTTTAAAAGTATGCGCTGAGAAGACATTAGACCTTTTATGCCACCCTTCCTAACGCATTTCCTCTGGTCCCAGGTGTGCCCGGAGAGCATCAGAAACAACCTTGGGCGACAAATTCAAGAACTGATGATTGGGTTAACGCTTCTTAGCGTGGAGCTTTTATCCTTGTGGTTGTCTCTCCTGAAATCTGCCCTAAAAATGAAACTGAGTTTGTGGGTTAGTTTTCCTATTAACCCCCCACTCAGGATGTTCTTTCTGACTTACTAGGGAGTCTCCACTGAATGAACACAACCTGCTCAAGATTTTTGTACATCTGAGTCACTGACCATGTCAGATGGAGACTGAAGGAATCTGGGGTTTCCATACAATGACTTGTATGTGAAATTCTTGTCAACAAGTAAAGCAAAACAGATGTCAGGTTAAAGCTGGGAAAACTCATGCATCTACCATCGATAATAATGTGTGATTCTATCATATTCCAAATATTTATATACTCTTTAAGCAAAAACATTTTATTTTGACAATTTTGGGAGTATATCCTCCCAAAATGTATTCACATTCTTGCCCTTTAAGCAGTATATGATGGATATGTGATAATGTATCTGTGTGTGTGTGTGTGTGTGTGTGTGTGTGTGTGTGTGTGTGTGAGTGTGTGACTGAGAAGCAACATTACAAACACTGGCTGTTTTGTTGGGTACCAGCATTCAATGCAGTGATGATGTCTGGTGCTACCTATCTAGTTCTGTTTGTCGCTTTATTAAATGGTCTCAGAGGAGTAAGCTTTTTACGTTCTTCTCTTAGTTTTTTATAGTTTTCCTGTTCGATCTTTTCCCTGCATGCTGTCCCTTTTCATTGCTCTCAGCATGCTTTCTTGTAACAATTTTCATGTGCAAATTTGCTTTTTGTAAGCAACTTTGGAGCAGAAAAAACTTTATTTTCTATATCGTAAATTCCACAAGGGAAGCACCCCATTCCCCTTGTCACCTTGCACCTTGCACATGGCCAGGCTACCCTGACAGCTCACCACACAGTCATCGAGGAAATAATCAGTTCTATTGCAGTTGTGCCTAACGTCAGAATAAACAGCTCTGAGCATCCAAAGGGCTTAACATTGCCCACAGTTCATGGCTGTAAACACACAGTCTCAGTAAATCTGTGTTGGCTTCTAAAAGGTTCTTTAAAAACTTCTTGGTTCTTGACTATGTCATTGGGAAGTGTGTTTTCTTGTCATGGGTTCCCTTATTATTATTTTTCTCGGTTCTGCTTTCCTCTCTTCCTCTATGTGGTTCTAGAGAACTCTTTTTATGATTAACCTTTAGGAAATCCCCACTCAGGCATTTCATCTGAATTTTGCCGTGCAGCCAGTTTGGGGGAGATCCTTCAAGAAATATGACCACTCGTTACCTTCTGCATAATTTTTTTTCCACTACACTTGACTTTAATTACCTCACTCTTCTTTAAATTCTTTGAGTGCTCTCCTGTCTCATTTGCAGCTGTTTGCACCCATTTAAATCTCTCCATATCAACAAGGCCACTTATTGTATCCTGGTAATTTACTGGCCCAGATGTTCCTTGCTGCTTGTAAGATTTTTTTTCACGAGTTAATGTAAGGTCTACCATTTTTCTCTGTCTACCATGTGCATCATTTCTTCTACAAAAATAATAATAATAATAATAATGAACTCACATTATTGGAGGACAGTAAACAAAGCTGTTTTTATCAACCTCATTCATTTTATTGAAGATTTTCATGTAACTCATGTTATTATGGGGAGTAGACTGAGGAAATTTACACCCTGCATACAGTGATGTAGCACGACAGTAATCCCCATTGTTAAAAGGAAGATTATCTTTTAAATGTCTTTGTGCCACCCAATATGATGATTTATTTTGTTCAATTTCAGAAAAAAAAAGATCTCCTTAAAGAGATTTTTTTGTCAAACTGAAGGTGATTACAGCCTGATGCCCTCTGTTATTTGTCCCTTTGAAAACCTATAGTAATTTATGTTTTATTTTATTTGATATATATTTTTATTTGACAATCAGGTTTACTAACAATTGCTGTTGATATTACAGTTCCTCAAAAGTATGTCAGCATTTCTCTATCTGATCTTCTGGGAAATTCACTTCAGTTCCTTCATAAGGTTATCCTTTGTTTAATATTATCTCACCTCATAAACCACCGTGTTCCAAATTGTTTCTTGTTAAAGGAAGTGAATTTGCGTCAGGTTGTGGATTATGTATGTGCTTTCTGTTTGCTTTATTTTCTTAATTCTTTGAGGATAAAGGCGACAGATGAAGGATCTGGAAGGAGCTTCTTTAAAACATCTTTTCTCTGCATCTTATTCTTTGTAGACTGACACTTCTAAGACCCAAGAAAGGCACAAGCTAAGAAGGGGACAATTATGCCGGATCCTCCCACATATTTGGTAGGAAAAGTGGCAGGAACAGACATGCATGTCATGGGGGAAGGGAATGCGGGTGTCGCAGGACAAGGAAAGACAAGCTTGAAATACCCTTCAACTCCAGGGACTTAGCTAGAAAAGGGGAGGATGGGCTTATTCATGTCAGGAGAGAAGATCTTATGTCAAACGGTGCTGCTTGCATTTTTATTTGTGCTTTATTCTCTTTTTAATTGGCTCCCCCTGCTACATCTCTACGCTGATGTGGAGCTCCTGACACCGCGTGCGCATATGCGGTCGCTGTAGCGGATGGGGTAAATGTTGGGAAGAGAAGTCTGTGCCAAGGTCATTACAGTGTCCTGACATAGACACTTACTAGACCTGCAAACTCACAGGTTATGGGTTTTTTCTGTTTTCACACAGAGAAAGTGGCTTCCGATGCCTCCCTTGCATAGTTACAGGGATGCAGGGATATTGTGAGAATCGACTGAGTTACTGGACGTGACAAAACACGTGTGAGCATCATATACATGGAGGGGGTTTTTTACACGGCTAGCTGCATCCTGTTAAGTGTAAATTCTGGGACCAAGCTTTTCCTAATATGCTCAGAAAATCCTTGAGGGTCTCAGGGAACCATGTTAGGGCTCTGAGATCAAAGCATTTTACATAATATTACTAAGACCACAGTGTCTTTTTTACTCAAAAATCTCTTATGAGTGTGTAGCGGAGAAAAGTTACATAGTCCCACTAAATCATAAAGGGGTCTGGAAGGTTACATCAAAGTGACCACACCACATGAGGGAATGGTGGTGTCTGGTTTTTAGTGGGCAGAGTCCTTCTGTCACAGCACATAAATGAATTGAAACATCTAGATTTTGCCTCAGGTTCAATACTATATAGTTGATGCCATGCACTGTAGTGATGTATTGCACTGAGTCTTTTTCTTCTCAAATTTTAAAGACATACAATTAGCCAGTATTTCCATATTTTGATACGAAGTTTCTCCCCTGTCTTTTTCAGGTTCACTGAAACCTTCTCAAGCCACGTCCACTTCTGCAGTCCCTGAACCTACAGAATACTCACAAATAATACGATTACATGATGTTGTATAACTTTTTGAGGGAATACTTTTTGCATGGAATACTTATGAAGAGAAATTCTTGAGCTTTGGGGTCATAGATATCAAGTATACTTAAAAGCACCCAGGTAAATTTTAGTACTCAACATATATATATATATATATATATATATATATATATATATATATAATATATATACACATAAAGTTTTAATTTTGAAATATATGCTGCTTTAAATGGGATTCTTATAACTCTACAAATAAATATATTTGTTCTGATTTAAACAAAAGGTGACTTATTGGATGGACACTAAGACTTCCCAGAATTAGCAGGTAGCTGGATATACTGACGCAGAAATGGGTAGTCCAAGGCAGTGCAGGAAGGCAGAGAGAGCAGGGACCTCAACAGGTGGTCTCTTGTCAGGAACCACCTGGAGTAAAGTAAAGGGCCTTGATAGAATTGGCCTTGGAACATTTTCAAGTTATTTGTCTGACTGTTCAGAAAGATGTATCTTTTTGTTCTAGGTAGAGATTTTTGCCCACTTTTCAAACACTGGAGAGTAGGAGCTGTGTTAGATTTCCACAGAAAATAGAACAAATTGAGGTGCTCTTAGAGAAAAGAAAGAGGCACTAAAAAAAAAAAACCAAAAAAAAAAAAAAAACCCACACACAACAAGAAAAAGAAATATCCACTATGTTTGTTATCACCTTTTATGCTAAACTCAAAGCACATAGCTCTCTTGCTCAGCAATATATTACCATCCTAATTATTTTGGTCTTCCTCTGATAGCTCATTAATATCATTGGCAGTATTCATCATTATATAAACATATTTCTACATCTCAATGTGTGTGATATTATTCAATAGGTTTGATTTTATAATAAAGAACAAAGGCTGATGAATTATTTTTTTTTTACTTTTCATCATTAGGATCTGTTGCACACTGCATTAGCATTCCTGTCCAGACAATACAGTGATTCTCAATTACTCATTTGAAAAAAAAAAAAGTCCACAGTTTCCTCCTGCCTAATTGAACTACCCAGTCACCTTAAGCATCCAATAAAATTCAGTGTGGACTCATCCGTATTCCCCCAGTGCTACAGCCGTACGAAGTGTTTGCATGGTTTGATAAAATGGGCTCCAGGTTTGACAGATTTGTGTTTCCCAGACTCTTTGTTGGGTCTAGGTCTCAATCTAGACTGTGACTGTGTATACATACGTGTACACACACATACACAAACGCACTACAGATTATATATCTATGTGTCATAAATCTATCTCTTGGATCCCACGTTCATCCATATTCTATTCCTACCCATGATTCATTCATTATTACCTGGAACCTAGACAATCACTTTGACCTCCTTGTTCCTCCTCTAACAATGACATCTAATTACATTGTACCTTATAATCACCTCCAAATTCTTAGCAGACATATTTTAGATTGTCTACTTATTATTGTTATTGGGTAATATAATTAAATATCACTTCACATGTGACAAATGAGTGTGGGAAGAATAAGATATGTTCATCAAAGGACACAACCAAGAAAATGAAAAGACAGCCTACATAATATGAGAGAATAATCGTTAGTCATATATCTTATAAGGTCTAGTGTCCAGAATATATAAGTAACTCTTACAGATCAACATTAAAAATGTAAATAACCCAATTAAAAATTTCCAATGGTAACCTTAACATTTGTACCCCCCTAATATTCTGAAATAAAAAAATAAACAAAAATCTCCAATCATCTGAATAAACATTTCTTCAGAGAAAATATACAAATGGCCAATAAACACATGAAAAGAAGTTCAACATCATCATTAGGGAAATGCAAGCCAACACCACAGTGATGATTACCAATTCACAACCACTAGGGTGGCTGTACAAAACAAAAACAAAAAAAAAAAGAAAAGAATAAAATACGTAAGTGTTTGTTAGAATGTGTAGAAATTGGAGCCTCATACTTTGCTTCTGGTATTTAAAATGGTGTAGGAACTGTGGAAAACAGTTTGGAATTTCCTCAAACGTTAAGCATAGAATTACATGCAACATAGCAGTCTGTTCCTGATATATACCCAAGAGAAGTGAAAACGTATGTAAAAACTTATATATAAATATTTATGGCAGCATTGTTCAGAACAGTCAGAGTGGAAACAAGCCAAATGTCTATCAACTGATGAATGGGTCAGCATAATGTTGTATATCCACGAAATATTAATGAGCCATACAAAAGAAATGAAGTCCATGAAGCACATGCTACAACATGAATGAACCTTAAAAATACTATGCTAAGTGAAATTAGTCAGTCAAATGACCATATGTATTAGTTTTGTATTGTAATGTATTAGTAAAAATGTCATGGTTTGAAATAACACACATTTAATTCTCTTATAGTTCTGGAAATCAGAAGTCTGAAATTAGTTTTAAGGGGTTAAAAATCAAACATGTATCAGGATGAGCTGTTTCTCAAGGCTCTGGAGGGACACCTGGTTACTTGCATTTCCAGGTTCCAGAGATGCCAGCAGTCCTTGGCTTGCAGCCACCTTGCTCCAATCCCTGGTTCCTTCATTCCATCTTTTCTCTCTGACTTTGGCCCTCCTGCCTTTCTCTTATTAGGTCCCTTATAATTACATTGGACTCACTTAGGTAATCGAAAATAATCTCCCTTGCTCAAGATGCTTAATGTGATCACAACTACCAAATCCCTTCTAGCTATATAAAGTCACATATGTATTTACAAATTCCAGAGATTAGGCCATGGGCATCTTTGGGAGCAATGATTCTGACTATCACATCACATATCATATGATTCTATTCATAGGAAAAGTCCAGGATAGGTACATCCAGAGACAGAAAGCGGCTCAGTGCCCGAGGTGGGGAGGGGTCATGGAAAGTGACTGCTTAGTGGGTACATCGTTTCTTTTTGGAATGATGAAAATGTCCCAAAGATGACTGAGGTGATGGCTGCACTGCTCTGTGAATATATTTACAAACACTGAATTGTGAGTTGTACACTATGTGAATCATATTTCAATAAAGCTGTTTAAAAACATATATATGCTAACATTATGTTCTGATTATGATCTGAACATTTGCTTTTCAATCCTGCAATAGTCTAAATCGCCCACTTAGCTTAGTGTTGGGAAATAATATAAAAGTTTGGATGTATTTTAACTAGATAAGCACAAGTATGTTGTTGATTCAACTAAAACTTTTTAAAGCATAACATGGACTATAAACTGCTTTTTTTATTCCGTAAGCCCACATTACAAGTAGGCACTAAAACCTGTATCCAGGAACAATAGGGTACTAGCACTTTTGATTAAAACAAATTCTGATATTCAGAAATTCACAGCAAGTTTGCATCAGTGAAACTAACCTTTAATAATAATATTAATATTTGCATAATTTTATATTATTTTATTAATAACAATATGATTACCACTAATTGAACAATATCTAAGCTGAACCCAGAATTTAGTGATATTTTACCTATGTTATATAACTGACCCATCCAACTGTCCTATGAAGTAGATACTCTTATTAGTCCCATATTACACATAAGAAAATTGAGACTTATTAAATTTAACTTGCCCAAGGTCATATGGGGCAGCATCAGACATGAAATTCAGTCTCAATCACTGATGAAGTGTTGAGCAGGTCCTTTCACGAGATGGGTGGGTGAAGTTCAGATGTCTGGATGGACATTTCACATGGTCTCTATGACCAAAAGAGCCCTGAAGGAAGGCTTTTGGCTTTGTCTCTGAGTGAAGCTTTCTCTCCATAACAAATACACCCAGGATACTGAAAACTTAGGTCCCATTGCCCAACGGCAAAATCTGCACTGTGTTGCGAATTCACATTGCCATGAATATAGCCATTATGTTGAGACTGGCACACTTACGGCTCAATATTTTCATATATGTTAAAAGTATCAATTTGTAAAATGTAAACATTAAACAAGCCGCAGTTTCTTTCATCCTGTGTTGGAATGTCTCCACGAATAAACCTTTGACTTCCGTAGACCTACGGTAGTCCCTACTCTATAAGTTCTGATGGAAAACTGTGTGTGTAAATTATGACAGGTGTCAGTAAAAGGAAAAGGTCCCCAGGGAGTGGGTTGAATCTAGAAATGAAGCATGCTTGTTCAGCCCAATATAATCCATAGTTACAATTATATGCAAATGCACAAACCCAGAAGAATTCACAGAACCTGAGGTTGTTGCCTGCCTTATCTTCCCTTGAAGAGAAGCTTCCTTATCCATCCTGAGTCAGGGCTGACCTCACGTAAGAAAGAAATATCTCCTTCTCCCCATCAGAGAGGTTGGTAGGAAAGCAGCACACACCTCTGTCCACACAGGAGAGCCAAGAGCACAGGATGCTCTCAGGTAATCCAGCAGTCAGAGTAGCAGAGGGCTCAGCTCTCGAATGCTGTGGCCTTGCACTGAGAATGTCACATGCTGTGGGGGCCAGGAACTGGCTCAGCCACACTGACCTTGAGGTTCCCAAATTTAGAAACATCTGCCAGGCACCTGCCCATGAGCACAGCTCACAATAACCCTCCACCCGTGGTGGAGAGGATGAGTGATGCTCCACATTTATTTCATCGAACTCTGTAATATCCGTCACTCAACCATCAATATACCTTGTGTGCTCCACTTTAATTAGAGAGAGACCAATGTCTCTAAGGCTAATTCCAGCTCCTTCAAAATAAATGAAATATTGACCTGAGCATCCTTCAAGTGTAAGAATGTAGCCTGGTTAAAAGAGAACTCATTGAAACACTGACTATTGAGTGGTCCTATCACTGTTACGTTTTTAGAAAGGATATATTTATAGGATCTAAAGAATTAATTGAGTAGAATATCCAAAAATGTCTACTCATGAAAGGTATTATAAAAGTTTAGTGTTATTGGTTCAGCAGCACATTAAAGCATTTTCTGTCTGTGACTCTGTAACTCTCAATTACTAAATAACAGCGTTTCTATAAACATAATACTCTTAACAGTCAGCATTCTGTATTCTAGAGAGAGATACCGACTTTACTACCAAATGTTTCCCAAAGAAAATGATCTATATTCTCTAAGGCTTAAATAAGTGGGATTTTTTTTATATAATAAGAAGGCGAAATACATTTAAGATATCCTTACATACCTTTAAGGAAGTTCAACCCTCCCCAATGAAGGTTCTGTGCAACCTACCTGAGAGTTTAAAATACACTAAATGCTACTGCCTGCCTAGCAGGTGGCTCAAGCAATCCTTGAGATTAAAAGGACAGAAATGGAAATCAATATAACCCATTTATCCCAAAGTCATACCAAGAAACATAAAGTATTAAAACAAACTCCTCTGTTTCTACTTTACCTACATGGATATGTAATAAAAACTTAAATTTTTGACCAAAACATTATTATTTTAAGGCGTACACCACCAATGGTCATAAAACTCAAACTGAAATTTAGTGGGTTTTTTTTTTCAAATTAAGGAATTTACATTTCAGTTTTTCACTAAACTTAGATTTTTTTTTCCCTCCATTGAGTATCTTTCATGAAGAGTGTTCTTAGCAATGTTCTGGCACTAAAAGTTAGAGTTCACTGAAATTAGCATTGTTACAATCTGTAATTATAGGGAATTAAACTTTTTTTGGCATTCAAACAAAACTTGTCATTTGACACAATCAAATACCTGTTACATTTTTAACCAACCTTAATTGTGAATTATGAATCGTTTAAAGAACACAACCCCAAAATAGCAACTGGGACTCCTTCCAAAGTTGGAGTGAATTTATGACACATTTGATATTGACCAATTATTTATAAAATCTATTAAATTTGTCAGTGCTGCTGGGAGGAAAAGATTTATTAGAACAACTAATGTAAAATGCAATGAAATAGATCAGGTCTCCTTATTAAATATTAATGTTCACTAAATCTTATAAATATAAGTGTATAGTTGCAATCTCTCATTTGTGGATACTCCTAATTTGAGTTGGTTTAAGCTTTCATAACCAGAAGCACCCAAAACACAAGATGAAAAGAGCTTCTGAAAATGATAAACTCAAATTCAGGATAATGATTATCTTATCTTATCTTACTTGACATCTGCCAGGAGGTGGCAGCCCCATCACCTGCCCAGTGCACCACATCTCGTCTGTCTCTACCAGATATCTTTACTAGGGTTTTGCACCTTGAGTGTGGAGACTGTTCTGCTCACTGTGTGTTTGCTGCATCCAATACAGCATTTTAAAGAGAGGGGAGCTTTTATCAGTCAGGGTAGATCAGGTTATGCTAGAAAAGTAAAATCTCAGTGGCCGGTAATAACAAAAGAATATTTTTGATCATGTCGAACGAGCAATATGAACCAATGGGGTTAGGGGTCTCTGTCACCACAGATACTGGGGAACTCAGGATGATGAAGGGTCAATCTCGAGACAGACTGTCCGAATCACAGTGCAGAGAAGAGGAGAGAGGCAGAGACAAGTGCAAGCAAATAAATGCCCCCATTTTCATTGGCTCAAATATTCACAAGGTTGCTCCTAACGTCAAGGGCCCAACAGAAGCCATCTCCTGTTCTCGGGAGAGGGGACTGCATATTTGTACACAGTGATGAAGTCTGCCTCTGTGCTCAACAAATACTTGCTGCATGAACAATTATCAAAGAATGGGTTCTATTTTTGAACTTAATTCACTTATTCATATGTATTAACTACTTACTCTGTACCAGATAGTTTTCTAGGCATCAGGTAACAAACATTGGACCAAATCATCAAACGTCCAAGCAGGAGGAAGCTATTATTAGACTGTCCATGTAAGTGTGAACCCTGTCACTCACCATTTCATCCTAAACTCTGCAACTTTCAGTTTTAGCAGATGAACATAATTTGAAAGTAAAGAATGGATACATGGGACAACATTTGTCAATGTATGTGAAATTTTGTTTTGTTTCATTTTTTAGCAAGGCACAAAAGGGCATCTTTGTCATGGTCATCATTGTCATTAAGCAAACGTGCTACTCTAACCTTTCAGGTCAGTAGTTTTCTGCACTTCAAAATGTGATGAGAAGCTTGGTTGTTGTTCTCATTTTTTTAAAGCAAATATCGATTTTATACTCACTGAAACAAAAAGTCTACAGACAGCATTTGGGTTTTGAAAATGCTTCTCCTGCAGAATAAAAGGACCCTGGGGACAAGACACTCATCTGTCGATTGACTGCTATGTCCTCTGTGTGTGGCACATAGGAGGCATAAAATAAATATTTGTAATTGGTTAATGTGCACTCTCGGTTAATAACCTCTGATACATGGAATATCCCACAAGATTGTAAGAAAATGCCACATCACCAAAGGATCTTGACGGGCTGGAGAAATGTCGGAAAAGGACACTTTCTGGATTTTTCTCTCCAGTCTCCATGTGGATGGAGAAGGGCAGGTTGTGAGAATACAAGGCCTTAAGAAATGTGGGTGGTGGCTCTCCGACAACAAGAGCATGCAAAATACTGACACACTTCAAATGGGCTAATAAACCTACTAAGCTGGTGCCCACAACAGCCCACATGCCAGGTTTCTGGTGGTGAGCAGGAGCGTCAGAGGCTGTGAGATATTCAGTGGATCTCTTAAGTGTCACTCGGCTGCCTCTGCCCGTGTCCCAGTGGCCAGAGTCAGTCTGCGGCCATGCGTGGCCTCTCTAGGCAGACAGGACACTTGTCCTGTGTGATGGGAAGAGTAGAAGGACTATTCACTGAACAACTTCCCCATGAATGGCATCATCATTATTTTCATGATCCCATCACTATCTGTCACTATCATTGATCACTACCGTTAGCAATACCACCCCTTCTTTCCATCTGAACAGCCCTCATCATCCACTTCACGTCCCCCCAGATCCCCCATAACCACTTGCACTAAATCAATGTAAGTGGCATCAGGAATGGGTTTTTGCCTTTTCTCTAACATATTATGCAATCTGGCAAGGTGGCCAACTTACAGAGAGCCCCCAGTAAATATCTGCTGTATGAGCAGATGAACATTGGTCTTTCAACCTCCAAAGAAAGTACAGAAAACACACTTATGTGCATTCATATATTGAGTATATGTAACATATGTGTATATCATATACTCATATCAGTGCTATATATGCATATATGTGTGTATATACATATGCATGTGTATATATGTGCGGGTGTGTGTTAACATGTTAAAATGCTTTCAGAAAGTGTATTATTACTGGAGTTCATGCTACTTTTGTTTTTCTGATGATTTATGAGATTTAGCCAGGACGGCTATTAGAAACAAGAGAAAAAGAAACGATAGTGTTAACAGCAGTGATGATAATGGTTAGGTCTCTGTGGGTTAATGTACCTATCTTAAAATTGAAAACTGTGCAAAACTGTTAAGTGAAAAATGAAGTGTTACATGCCAAGAGGGAAGGCATGATTCACTGATGACTACCAAACTGCAAATAAAGCTGCTAATTTCGCCCTTCTCTTGTCCTAATGACTTTTTCAAATCCCTTATTGCCAAGGACACTTAGGTGCATTAATAAACTAAAGAAGGAAAACTATGATAAAAGAAAATAATGGAGAATTAACACCAAGAGAGGACGATGCTGGGTGGTAATGATGTGTCAGTGTGGGTTCATCAACTCTAACAAATGCACCACTCTGGTGGGAGACACTGATAACGGGGGAGTCTATGCATGTGTGGGGGTGGGGAAGTCTATAAGAAAAAATTGTGTGTCTTCCTCTCAATTTTTCTATGAACATAAAGCTACTCAAAAAAATAAAGTGTTTTAAAAATAAATTCTCACCATTATTTATAATTACATTAGTTTTATCAACTCATCCAATTTTACATTCCCTTCTTGCATTAGCTACCATCTAACTTCCCCTCACTCTATTTAGAGTTTCTGAATTTCACCTCCTTTCATGAGAAAGAAGAAATTTAACTGCAGCGATAACTCAGGGTTTGACAGACAAAAATTGTATAAAACTGTAATGTCCTTACTCATAATTTCCACAAATGCTCTACTTGGATTTACATTTTTTTAAGTAAAAGGAAATGCATTAGTTCTTTGTTCATTATGGTTCCAGTAGATAGTGCTTATGTTTCTTATTAAAACTTTTCAAAGTAGTGCAAAAAGGATGATGGACACAGAAATACCCAGCCATATAAACGCTTACGCATCAGCAGTTTTGTTAAAAAGCTATCATTAAGGAAGAAAAAGTGTAAATTGCAAAAATGAGGTCACGATTTAATTGATATAAATTGCGGCCACCTGCTTTCCTCATTTCCAGGAGAAAGGATTTTATGTATGCAATAAAGTAATTTCTTTGGGAGGAGGAATAGTAGCTCTGAAGTCCTCATTACTTAAGCATTATTTGAGTCTCCTAAGTCTGGTCTGCCGAGCCCATGTCATCAGCTAACCAGCAAGTGGACATCTGCGGCTGCCTCAGGAGTTGCAAGAACAGCAAGACCATTTCAAATAATCACACGTTCCCCAGGATCAGAGGATATGGATATTCATTGGATCAATTGATTATTACTTTCATATAGGAAGACAAATTCAAAAGGTCTTGGGTTGGCCTGTGAAATACTGTATAATGGCTTGAAAAACTGAGTAGAGAAGAACAATGCTGCAGTGATTTACAAGTTTTAAATCTGGGTAAGATTTCTTTCAGGTGAAGAGGGACTAGCAAGCTTTGCTGTAGGTCATGCTATAAAAATGTACGTCTCCGTCTATTTATGCTACATTAAAATGCCAAATGTTGGGCGGCTTATCAACAACAGAAATTTATTGCTCACAGTTCTGGAGGCTGGGAAGCCCAAGGCTAAAAAGCTGGCAAATTCAGTGTTTGGTGAGGGCTCTCTTCCTCATTCACAGGTGGGGTCTTCTCGCTGTGTCCTCGTGTGGTGGAAGGGGGAGGCAGCTCTTGGAATCTCTTTTACAAGGATATTAATCCCATTTATGAGGGTCCTACCTCCATGTCCTAATTACCTCTCACTTCCTAATAGCATTGCCTTAGGGGTCAATATTTCAATATGCGAATTTCAGGGGACAAAACGCTCAGACCACAGCAATATCCATCATATAGACTCAGGCCTGGTACTCATCAGTAGTATCAGAGAAAGGTCAGCTGGTTTTTTTCATTTCCTCATGCTACATTTTGCATAAAATTGTACCTTTTTGTATGTATTGAATTATGTTGGAAATGCTGTTTTAATTAATATATATTAAGAAGTTGAAGACAGCATTAGTATTTTATAAAAAATCCCAGATAACCTTTTACTTATGGATTCACTAGTGCATGAAAAAATTCACCTGTCATTAATAGACTTTCCTTTGGGATGTAGGATTTTTATCATTTTAATTTTTTTCTGTTTTCTAATCTGCATTTTTCTAATTTTTACATTTTAGAAAAAAATGTGAAGATGGATCACAAACATTGAGGACAAACTGGCTGTCATAAGCACAAGGCATCATTGTTAGATGAGTTCAAAGCCTGTGGTCCATCTATGGTCACCATAGCAACAAAAAAAACCCCCAAACTCAGCTCCCTGTCTGACTGCACTGTCCCACGTATTACACTAATGCTCCAGGGGAAGAGGATCCCACGTTCATATGGATCCATTCATATGTTGACATCCTAATCCCAACGTGATGGTATTTAGCGGTAATTAGGTCATGATAGTGCAGCCCCCATAACTGAGATTAGATCCCTCGCAAGAAGAGGTGAGAGACCTCGCTAGCTCTCTTCTACCACATGAGGATCCAAAGCAAAGTCAGCAGTGTGCAATCTGGAAGAGGACTGTCATCAGAACCTGCCACACTGGTAACATGATTTTGAACTTACAGCCTCCAGAACTGTGTGAAATAAATTTCTGGTGTTTATAAGCCACATGATCTATGGCAATTTTTTATAGCAGCCCAAACTAAGACAATAGCTTGGCCAATTAGAAACATAAAACTGACCAACAGAGACTGGGAGTGTAGCTTAATGGCAGCTGGAATTCAAGGGGCCCACTGGGAATAGGGACCGATCAGGATATGCTGTAATTTAAAAATCGATAGATCTCACATCTAGATTTCTGATGGCTCTTTTGATTGAGAACATCCGCTTTCATTTTAATCCATATCCTGACATGGTGTCAACTGACTGGGCTTGAGAACTGACCCTACACTGAGATCAACTGCCCCATCCAGGGATGTGTTTGAATTTGCCCCTGGGTGATGCTTTGGGGCATGGATAGGGTGTGTGTATGTACCACAGTAGAAGGTAAAATCAGAAAGCAAATTGGGCTGCCACCTAGTTGAAGGAGAGAAATGTCTTGCTCAAGAGCTTCCTAAACTCCTCAGTAGGACTTTTAACTAAATCAGGGGTAGGACACTTGCTAATGGTACCTGTAATCACCTGTTTGGGTCAGTGTCTGAGGCTGATCCGTAGAATCTGATTTAACCCTGGATTGTGTATCAGGATTAGTCCAATGTAACAGTGTTCACCAAGGACTCACACGTTCTTGCTCCTAATAATAGCAATCACTTATTTCTGGCAGCACATTATGGTAAACTTTTTACCTAACCAAGTGTGAAAGAGAAAATCATTATGTTTCTCCTGATTGTTGTCATATACTATTTTATTTAACAGCAACATATTTTCCATGAATGATTTAATACAAGGAGACATAAAATATGCATGTGTTTAGAAATCCAATTATTCAGCCGAAAAGCTCTATCTTATTATGGCTTCATTTTCTTGCCTGCTCTACACTTTCCATTTTGTTTGTCCTGAAAGGTGATTTTTGAACCTGACAGACAGAGGATGCTCTTTACAAAATTCATGTGTGTCTAATGCCTTGTCACTCTGTGGAAAAGTGGACTATTTGTTCAGGGTCTAGTGGGAAATTTAACTCAGGCCTTGTCATAAAATCAGGTTTAAATTTGTGTTCAAAGACATGGTTAAGGTCTGTTCAGAATCCATCAACTATTTATTGAATATATGCTATGTCCAGCACTGTGGGGCTGGATGGATAACAACACTGGTAAAATCCCAGTGTTCATTCACCTTGCATCTGGGTTGGGGAATGCAATCAAACAGCAGGCGGTTCAAAAAGAGGGTGATGAATGTCATCAGGGAAGGTACCAGCAATCCTGAGACATTGTCACAAGGCCATAAATCAGGATGTCAGGGGTTAGGAAAGACTTCCTTAGAAATTTATGTCTAAGCTGAAACCTATGGTCAGTTCGAAGTGGGCCCAGCAGGGGCAGTACAGCAGATCTTCAGGTGGATAGAACAGTGGATGTAGCAGACACAGTCAGTGTCACAACTGTACAGTATTCGCATTGCTTCTGCCAACTTCCAACTAGAAGCACCTGTATCTGTGTGCTTGAAGACGTTCCCCATTCTCTACCTGGTGAAAGCCAGAAGGCAGCCCGAAGAGAGGAGGAAGTAGAACTCCTCCCTCCCAGTGGCACTCAACACAGGAATATTTTCCAACCCCTTCAACCCTTAAATCTGTGTGGCCTTATAACTTGCTCTAGTAAAGGTGGTGGCCATGCCCATGTGCCCTGTCTGATTCTAGCTTCAAAAGGCCTTGCATGCTTCTGTTTTCCTTCCTGAACTTCTGTCTCTACTGTGAGAATAAGCCTTGACCAGCCTGCTCAGGATGAGAGACCATATGGAGAATACCAAGTATTCCCAACTAAATTCATCCCAAATTAGCCCACTGTCATTTGATAGCAGCTGAAAGGCATGTGAGAAAGCCTCAGGCAAAACTAGAAAGAAAAAGAAAACACTAAGCTGAAAAAAAACACTAAGCTAACCGCAGTCAAAATCAGCATACTGCCCAGTTGACACAGAGTCCTGTGACTACAAATAATAATACATTGAACGATAATATCCAATTATTATGAATAATAATAAATGATTATTGTTTAAAGTTACTGAGCCTTGGGGTTGTTTGTTATACAGCATTATCATGGCAACAGCTAACTGATACAAAGCATATCATGGTTTTCAATGGCCTTACTGAAGACTCAGGGATGCGAAAGTCATTTCATTACATTGTGCGCAGTTTCCCACTATCTTTCTGTTATTTTTCTTATCTCTCATAGTCTTCTTTCTTCCTCTCTTGCTATGTCTTTAAATAATAGTCCATCATTCTTTAACCAGTAGGAAAAAGTATTTGGAAAAATGCAGTATGATTAATTCTGACTTCAATTATTAGCCACATAAGTGTCTTCTGTATGAATTTAGCAAAAGTGAACCTTCCCTAATTTGAAAAACAAAACAAGAACAGGTCCAGCAATACTATTGGAATGATGTTCAGTAGACATACAAGAACACGCTAACGTCTCACAAGACATAATACCCTAGACCTAAAGATCATTATCTGTTTATTAAAGCAGACTATATGTAGGCATCATTATTAGCCTAATACTGTATATCCATAATTTTTAATTTTGTTCTATACAACTGTTCAATATTCCAGACTTTGCTCCATTGGCTAAAATTAAACTCGCCATAGTTAAACTTTTCTTAAATTTAAATGACTTCATTGTTGTTCCTGGTAGTTCAGTTGTTAGCTCAGCGTAGGGATGTTTATCAACCACTGGAACAAATTAACAGGCTAGAATTTATCAGTAAACAATGTTGATTTCATATTTTTATCCATCCCGAGACAATCCGAACTCAGACTGCGCAGAAATCCCTCTCCTGTTTTACCGCTTCGCTGCACCTTTCAAGCCAGTGACATCAATTAAATTCAGGGTTCTCTCTAACGTGCTGTCTGGGTCTATTTCTTCCCTTCAGCTTCCTTCCAGTTCAAAGGCCAAACTCAGCTTCCCTTGACTACAAACAATAGGGTGGTGAGCTCTCACCAAACACCAAGTCCCTCCTAATCAGTTGTCGCAAGTTTATTCTGCTTGATTTTCCCATTTGGGTGACTGCGGAATATCATTTGGGATGAAGAAAGAAGAGGAGGATGATGCCAATGTGGACCCTTGAGAGAGGCCAGGAATGAGACCAGGAGAAGCCCTAATCCTCACCAGTATTCCTGCCAAAGGACCAGAATAGACAGGCCATAGAGACCATTCGGTTTTACCTTCATTACTCTTCTCTTTGGTTGTCTACAGAGGTCCTAGAGGTGGCTAAACTGGCAGCTGATTCTATAGAATTGTCAAGGAGAAAAAAAAAAGAAATTCCCTTCCTTGTCCCATAATGGCTCTTGCAGAAAATAAAGCTATCAACTTTGATTATTCATCCCGGAATAAAGAAGTGTTTTATTTAGAACTATGTGTGCAGAATTCCTTCCAGTAGGATAAATCTGAGTGTGTCTTTACCATTTTTATTGACATCCATTTTTTCTTTCTTTTAACAAAGCTTTATTTCTCTATTCCACACCAAGCCCTGTGCCAGGCAATGGACTCAGTAGTGTGAATCTGGAATAGTCTCCTGCTCCAAGGAGCTATGAGGCTTGTAGTATGTCCTATGTCTGATGTTAATTTTCACTGGATTTTCTCTTAACACTCGAGAACATCAAGTTTCTTAAAAAAGAACACGCAATTCATATATCAATGATATTACAGCTTTCATGTATATTTTCTAGCCCTCCTTGCATTGCTACCTGCAAGGGGATCATAAACCCTTATCCTTCTGAACTCAGCAGTGAGTGAGCTCATGACTTGATTCGGGCAATGTAATGAGAGCACAAACAATGTGTGCCACTTCCACAAAGAAGCTTTAGGGGTTAGCATGTGTTTTGCCATGTTCTCTTTCCCCACTGCCTGGATGACTGCAGTTTTCAAGATGGGTGTGTCCAACTGCTGTGTCCCAGAGAGAAGAGGTAGGAAAAACCACAGCCCACTTACAGTGGACATGGAGAATGAGAGAGAGTTATACATTTGGACAGCAGGCATTGACAGTTTAAGGATATTGGTTTCTACAGCATAACCTACCTTATCCTAATGACACATAGATGAATCAAAAGAGAAGATGGTCATAATTGCCACCCCAAGAGAACACAGTTTGCATTGTGTCTTGTATACTTTCAAAGCCCATCTTTCTCCCTCAACCCTTTCTTTTCCTCTGATATTTTATTAATAACTATTTTTGTGATATTTTTTCTTAAAATAAAACTATATTATACTTGAGTGTTAATAAAAATAAAGGTATGAGTGTAGGTGAAGATGGACCACATATAGATGGGTAGACACATAAAAAGTTGTAAATATAGAGCCATGTTACGCTCACTTCTGCATTTTTGGGTCCCACCCACTCGCCTCACACCTATTGGCCCTCAGTAAATTACTGTGGAATTTAAATAAGTAGGGAGGGCTACTTATGCATTCATGAGTGTGAACTTGCTCCAGGGAAGGGAAAACATCCATGTTATTCCTTCCTAGCACATGCCCTGCTGACCCTGGAAACTTATTTGTGATTGATGAATATTTATGAAAACTGCCACTTCAATTAAAATATAAATGCTCCAAGCTAAATTAATTGGGCTGAAGGAAAAAAATGACTTGTTTGCATTCTAGAAGATAACAAATGAGGGGCAGAGGTTGTCTTTGTTCTGAGCACAGAAAATTATTCAAGAGTTACATATTTAAAGAGGGAACTCACCTTGGAATCATTTCTAAACCAATACTCTTTGAAAATAGAGTTGCCATTTTGACTTTCTGGCTCCAATCTCCAGGGCATAAGACTAGGTTTAAATTTAATGTCTATTACACAGGTTACTGTGGTGCCAAGTGCCAAAGGATCACAGCCCATGGGCACACAAGGAGCCACAGCTGCCTTCCTTAAACTCCCCTGACACTCTCAGGACACACAAGGAGCTCCCCACCTTGACCCTCAGTGTTAAATGACGACGATTTCACCACGCCAATCCCACTGTGACTTGCGTACCTCTTCCCGTTCCTGTTGATGGGAAGACAGGTAGGGGGTGTTCAAGAGGGATTACTAAGAGGGTTGTTTTAGACGTCTTGGTTTTTCTTTGACCTGTCTCTCCCGTGGTCTGGATTTTAAATGTGGCTGAATATGGGCAGGACGAGTCTACTCTGACACTCTTGGGTCCCAGACACTGGACCTGCAGAAAGTGTTCAAAAGGGTAACACCCCAGGGCAGGGAAGAGCAATAATCTCTCAAAATGCCTGATGGCCAATGAGAAACTGAGTGTATGTGCGAGGGCTTCCCTGTGAAGACTGCATCAACAAACTTACCTGTTATTTGCAACAACTGTCCTGCAAGTACCTGCAGAACACCAGGAGGAGTTAGGAGAGTGAGATTCACGTATTTATCCTTTAGCCCACTCACTGCTGGGTTACTACAAACCGATCAGAGCCTTAAAACAGCAATGAACCTCCCCACACGCCCCTCTCTGTCCTCACCTCCTTTGAGACCTGGGACTCACACCACTTCACACCACTATTAGTCCCAAGGAACTGCAATATCCTGTGTGGTTTTCTCTGCAATCTGTCAACATCTCAGTAGACTGGGTAGACAATGCCTTTATCAATCTATCTTCAAATTATCTTGATTTGCATATGCCATATATTTCCTACTGAGCTCCTGACTTGTAAGATTAATAACTGAATTTTCTTGCCCTTTTATGATCAAGCCATTTGTTATTATTTAGACAATAAGAGATTTTGAAAATTGGCTGAGGAACAAGGATATTGTGATTTTGTGTCAGTTCTCCGGAAAGATAATATTGCATCTTCCTGTTCACCTGTCTTTATTAAAGGGGCTCCATAAAAGTTCAATTGAGAACCACAACAGCATTTCTCTTCCCTCTTACTGCAGCCTTGAGAAATCCCACTGCAATTTCTTATTTCCACACTGCCCTAGAAACTCTAAATCCTGTGCACAAATCAGTTTTATAAAGATGAGAAATGTGCACTCAAGTTTTTTTAAGTGCTCTGTGTCAAAGAATTCCACATTTTGCAATCATTTTAGACATCTTTGCAGTTGGAAAAGTCATAATTTGTAAGAGGTTGAAGAATATTTTAAGCTATACATCTAAATTATTGAGTCAAAGGTTATTACCTCCATAGAATAAAGTCAAAGCACACAAGATATTGAGAACACCGGAGTGATTCCATGGCAAGGCCTGTGGTACAGCACCAAACAGCTTCTAAAGATAATATTTAAAGCCCCCAATTTTTCTAACAAGACCTGTTCCAGACTAGCTTTTAGAATATTTCCAGGCCATTAAATCAAGACTAGATTCAAGTGAGAAATATTTCTCTGTTACATGATCTGCAACAGATACACTTTTCTTAATGTTAACAGGTTACTGATTTTTTCTTAACCAATATGTATCTGTTACAAAAGTCTGTTCTTATCAATGCTATCTTTTCTGCAGTGGTTTCTCTCCTCTCCTCCAAGTCTGTTTGTCACACATTGGGGGCTTTCCTCTTTACCTTATCTGCTTCAGATTTCTTTTATCTGCATATTGAATCTCCATAGCTTCTCTGGCTTAACTATTTTGTTCATATTGGGGATCTCTGTTTTCATGAGATTTCTCCTTTTTGGAATGCGGAATGGATTTTTCATGGAAAAAGTCATGGAGAAGCAAGTAGATGGGAGAAGCAGGCTGTGGACCAACCTATATAGCAAATGTTACATAGTGTGACCTACAAATGTTACAAAGTATAACCTACAAATGTTACATAGTATGATCTACAGATGTTACATAGTATAACCTACAAATGTTACATAGTATAACCTACAAATGTTACACAGTATGATCTACAAATGTTACATAGTATAACCTACAAATGTTACACAGTATGACCTATAGACGTTACATAGCATAACCTCCAAATGTTACATAGTATGATCTACAAGTGTTACATAATATGTGCTGCAAATGTTACATACTATGACCTTGGCAAATCTACACATTTATAAATCCCTCAAGTCTGCTCAGTTATTTGTAAAGAGTGAAGAAAAGAATCCTGTGAAAATATCTCTCTAAAACCCACATCTCCAAAGCCATGGGATCCCCGGCAGAAGATGCCAATGATTCATTCTCATCCAGTAGTCTTTATAGTGAGTGGGCCCAGTTCTCTCTGAGTCAGAGGCTATGTGCTATCTATTCTCAGCCCATTTAGCATGAAGAGGACAGTGAGCAGTAGTAACCTAATCAGAGGAATTACTCCCAGCTTTTCACATACGCATCCATCCATTCATTCAAAGAAGTGTTGCTAAACACTGACCGTAGTTAGTTCTTATTTCAGGTAGAGAAGAGAGAGGAATAAGACAGTATCCCTGTCCTCAGCAACCTTACAGCCTGTTAGCAAGACAGCTTAAGACAGAGATAATTATGGTACTACATAACTTGCACTATATTCAGTGTAGAAACAGAAGGATAATGGGTCTAGAAGAAAGAACAACTGATTTTCTGGGAAATTAGGTGGTTAGGCTATAAAAAAAAAAAAAGGAGCTGCAGCATTAACTAGCTCTGTAACCTTGGGCAAGTCACTTACTCTCTGTGCAACTCAATTTCCTTACTTGTAAAATGGGTATGTGAGCAGTAGCTTACCTCTTTGGGTTAAATGAGGCAATTTGTGTAAGACACAGTCTATTACATATGCAGTGTGTGTCAACAGTGGTTATTATGGTCATTCCTACCCGAGGATTCAGCCAGTGATTGTTGATCAGTGATTCTTAAGGGGATAGGGCAAAGCCAAACACTCTGGAGGAGGGTCTATTGCATTTTGGCAAAGCATTATGCTATTAAAAATAATTAAATACTATGACAAAATTAGACAAACCCTATTTTCCTTACACAAACTAAAGAATGCAGACTCTAAACAAAGGGTTGGTAAACGTATTTTTTTTCTGTAAAGGTCCAGACAGTGAATAATTTGGGTTTTGTGGGTTATATGGTCTCTGCTGCTGCTCCCTCCTCCCCCTCCCCCTCCCTCGTGAGCAGGCAGGGAGCTCCAGTAGCCACCACTCTCCAGCAACCAGGCTGAACTAGTAGCCAATGTCCTGAGCATTGCCAATCACTGTGGCAGAGGGGAAAAAGCATCTGGGAAGGTCTTAAACTAGAAATTAAATACTCTGATCCAAACGCATTGGCCAGAAATAGTCACATAACCTCGCCCAACTGTGAAGGGTTTGGGAAGTGCAGTGCTGCTGATCATGCGCTCATGCGGTGAAGAGTCCGAGCTGTTTAAATGCAGCCGTGAGCGCAATGCTGTCCTTCGCACACATAGAAGCAAGAGGAGTCTGTGAAAGAGAAAGGTGAAGAAAAGAGAAGCTGGGTGGCCAGCAGCCTGCCACAATGCAGCGGAAAGTACAATATAAACTCTCCAACATTTCAGCAAAGTACACACCCCAAAATCACAAAACGACCATGATTATCTCTGTGTGTGTGAACATCAAAGACAAAGTTGAATTTGGCAGACCAGTGTGTGAGAGCTAAACAACTTCAGCTTGCCTGGACTTAGGGCTGGTGGACGTGCTAGGTGTTCCTACTGTTTCTTTGGAAAAGCCTTTACTCCTTATTCAGGAACAGATCTACACCTCTTTAATCACACAAGTCTATGGAGAAGAGGTGATTGTTTTACTGTTTCCTCCTAAACAGCTGACCCAGCTGCTGCCTGCAGGGGCCTCAGCAGTTTTCAGGTGTTGCTGGGATTAACAGAGCTAGGAGCTCACTCATCAGATTCTCTGGAAGGGATTCCTCCAAAGGGACCTGCTCATCTGCATAAATGTTGTTCTCAAGATATGTTGATTAAATTCACTATTCAATACGTCCCCTTACATTTGGAATTATGTGTATTCCATTTTACAACATCAGAAAACCTCTGGACTTATTCCAAAAGATGTGTGAGTCTCTGAGGTGGAGGACAGAAACCTGCTTTGTTGTTTTGCTTTGTTTTGTTTTGTTTTTAATCGCAGTATACAGGCAGGGGCAGGAGATGGTTTAGTAGCTTCCAGTGTTATTCTCCTCTCATTGGATAAGTGGCAGCTCTAGGGAAGTGCGTGCTCCTAAATATGGTGCACACACTTGCTGAGATGGCTGCATTTCATCCATCGCAGCCAGAGAAGCTAAAGACACATGCTGGAATCTGAATCTGAGATTCATCAAAACTGGCCTCCAGGCACCTGCTAAGGTGAAATAATATAAAAAATACCAAAGCACATTGGGACTTACTTTTAAAAATATCAATAAAATTACCTGTGTCAGTTAGGGTTGCTGCAAGAAACAATTCATTCAAAGGATTGACTAAAGAAATTTTAGTGAATGGACAATTAACAATGGTGTTGTCAGGATAGTGGGAACCAAGAAAAGATTGTAAAGCGCCGTGGACTAGCAAGAGTGGGAAGCGGTCCCTGTGGTCCCTGGTCCCCAGGGGGACATGGAAGAGAGCTGTTACTAGAACCTGGGGAGGGCCTGCACAGAGCCACCTCCACGCACAAGGCTGTGTCCCCATGTAAAGGAACACAGGCAATGCCAGGCGGCAATACTACTGAAATAGTGCCAAGAGAATAAAAACTCTGAGCTATCTCCTCCCACCCACTGACCCGGGGGCAGTTTATCCCAGGGTCTGAACACAAGTGGAAGAAATCTGCAGGCTTCAGTCTCCCAGGGCACAGAGTAGGGAGTAGGATTAACAAAAATACATCTGGAGGGGCCAACAGAAAATATCCAGGCATAACTCAAACGCCAACGTATTTGCTTTAGAAAACAGATGCCTTTCTAAGACAAGCCACATGTTTCTTATGTCTTATTTTACTCCTACTGAATCTTCTCAGCTTCTATCTGTCAGTGAGTCTGCAATTGTAGCAGGGTAAAAAGAGTGAGAGGGAGAAGGAGAGAAAGCCGGGGGGAAAAGAGGAGACTGGGATCTGCTAAAGAGACGTTACTAAATGCGTGCTAATGCATGTCCTGAGGTTTTTAGCTTGTGGGTGCAGGGGGTTTGTTCCACAGGCAGATTAATATGACAGATGCTATAGGATGTGGCGTTTTCGCAAGTTGAGTGATTTAGAGGTAGAATTACACTGTTTTACTACAATGATTATTTTTTAGTTGATAACCTTTTAGTAATGAGGAACGCCAACACGTGGAGTGGCGGGGACAGCCAGACTCATTATAATGCCTCGATTCTGAGAATTGGCAAGAATTGAGTGAAATATGAAGATATACTGGAATGAACCAATTTGGAAGGGTTTGGTTCAGATTTTTCGAGTTCCTAACTAAAGAGATCATGGTGATGCCGCCTGTTCACAGTTCTCCCTCTGAAGGTTTGGCAGACCATGAGCATGGCGCTCTGCTCCTCTGACAAGGGAAGAGCATGACCTCTGGTCTCCAGCCCTGGTGTACAATTAGGGCTAAGAAACAAATGAGCTCATTTGGTCGAAAACTTGAGGAAGATGCAATCTGTAGTCTTCAAATAAATAGTCAAAGTGGAAATAAAAGCACAATCTTGTTGCTGAACAACAGTCCCTTCACTGTGGACCACATTTAACTGAGATACGGCAAAGAGCCATGGTTGGGAGAGAGAAGAACATTATGGTGACACATTAATATGACGGAGACCCAACTTGTCACCCAGCCTTACCCTGTTCACTGAACAGGTCCATTTCACACCCTCTAGCACACTTAGGACATTTCAAGGGGGAGGACAGTTCTGACCATCTCCTAGTCATCATGCAAGAAAACATTCTATGAAACATTTCATGTTGCACGTTCCCCCAGGTCTGTTTTCAGACACAGGCGGGAGCCTAGAGTTTTCCAGAGGTTTTCAAAGCTGATGAGAAGATGTGACTCAAAGCAGCAAACCCACAGAAACAAGGTAAAGAATTAATTCTTTGGGTTCCTGAGAAGACATGAGGACATGCCACATGGATATTGAACCAAAGGAGACAGCTATATAATCGGAAACAAAATTTAATAAAAAATGAAAAATATAATACCAATATCACAAGCATCAAGTTGGACTAAGCAGGCGCCTGAAGAGGCTCTTCCCTTTGATAACTTTTAGTAACTGACTTACCTAGGAAATAACAATCAGTCGCTTAACAAGAATAGAGACTTACAATTCAATAAAGTGCATTGAAAACAAAAGTAATAAATAATCCTAATTATTTTATTAACTTTTCTTAATATCTGTGATACTGAGGTTGTTTGTTTCTGTCCAACCTGCATCCATAGTATCCAAAAGATGGTGATACTATATGATGCTGGACCACTGTGTATCTCTTCCCAACTCTGAGCTCAGTGCTGTCATGCTCATAGTCTGAAATTGGCCAGTGTGGGAGTATTTACACCAGAAAAATTGGCAAACACTATAAACCAGTGGCTTTTCCCTCTGGGGAGCCAATTATTAAACACTTACCAGCACACCACAGCTGAAGTGTTATTCAGACCTACAGCACAGGCAACCAACTTCTATTTTGAGGATCTCATTTGAAAAGCAGACATGAATATAAGATTTCCTTTTGACTAGAAATGTATATTCTGCCTTTTAAGCAAAAAGTCCATTTCAGGGGCAACTTGAAGCAGAATTTCTGGCAGTTAATACCGAGAAAAATCAACCCAGTGGCCTTGCCCTACAAGCCTTTTGTGGGCTTTTAGAATGCAAAATCCTTTTATTTTACATTTCTTATCTTTTTGAATCAACACTTCCCTGCTCTCTTTTTTCCATTCTCTGTATGCTTCATCCTGCCTCCCATGTGTAGCAGATGCATCAGTCAGAGGACACGAGGCTTGTCTGTCTGGGGAAATAAATGCATGGGCAGGCTTTCAAATTTCTCTCTATTCTGGCATCTCTGAAATTCTATTCATCATGTTAAGAATGTACACATCAAACAACTCTGTTTCCAAATCACGCAAATGGTTGAGAAGCAGGCAGTTATCACATTGTTCCTGTGGGCAGGTTATGGTTGAAACATCTCTCCAGTGAGGGTTAAAAAATGACATCCACTTTGACAGATCTTGAAAATGCATTAGACCTTGAAAAATGGTCAAGGAGGATCCAATCGACCCTGTTAGCAACAAGAGGAAGCCACTGTACCCCCTCAGTTGGAGAGACAGAGGGAAGACGCAGTGTCATTAGAATCCAGAGGTGGAGTAGATGTCAGCCTCTCTAGGGGAGCTGGAGACAGGTAGGAGGACATACTGGGACATTGTCCCATGAGGCCAAGAGGGCAGAAGATAAAAGCCCTGGCTTTTCCCTGCCTCTGACCCTCCAATCTCTGGGAAATCGAGGAAACTCAGTCTGGAATCAGGCACCTACACCTACACAGCAAAGAGGGCAAAACATGATAAAAAAAAAAAAAATCCGATAACACCCATTCGACGTGTTGGCAGGTGCCAAAAGTCGAACCAAGAGAGTTTTTTTCCGAGCTTTCAGTCCACTGTTGCTTCCTTTCCACACCAATGTTGGCAATGCATTGGTGTCATCCTGCAAACTTCTGAATAGCGATGACCCCCTGCAAGAGTGGAACCTGGTACAAGTGGTTTAGAAGTATCCCCAAAGAAGACGCCTGCCACAACCAGTTGCAATTTGTTCCTTCTGGTAAGATGCCCTTATCACTAAATGTCATTTTACTTTTGTCCCTATGTCATTTTACTTTTGTCCCTATTCCAAAGTCCTGATGTTTTGCAACACGGAAACAATACTTTGCAATTTTCCATCTCTTTTTCAGCTATGAGTGGCCATGGAACGCAGCCACCATAAGTGGAAACCTATTGTGTGGGTTTCTAGAAACAACGTAATTTCTTTGAGGAATAAAAAGAGGGAATAGATTCAATTTCCATGAAATGTCCCCCCTTTTTTCTTTTTCTTTTTTCCCCTCTATCAAGAAAAAGGCCTTAATGCTTGTAGGCAAAACAATTATTTTTATCATGGATCTGTGAGCTAAGACAAAAGGTGAAGCAAAAAGCTAGAAGCAGCCTTGTCTTACCACATCTGTGACATGAATAAGACAAACCCAACTTTTGCTTAAACTGTTGTAGTTGTGTTTCTCTTTTTTTCAGCACAAAGTGATCTTAATTATTAAACTACCTAAAAACAAAATGTGGCAACCAATGCCCTAAAAAATTAGAGGAAGGAAAACAAAGGATTTGAACACAAAACATTTGATTTCAAACCCTGGCTTTACCAATTACAAGCCATGGGATCTCAGGCACGTGGCTGAATGTCTCTGGACCTCGGATTTATGGTGAGGATAATTCCTGCTGGGTCTGACACCCTTTCAGTGTTACTGCAGCCTCAGAGCCTACGTGCTTGCTATTCCCTTTGCCTGGAATGCTGTTCCCCTTTTGCCCTGTTGAGATCTTAGTGAGATCTTAGATCAAATTTGCATTTTCTTCAGTATGTTGCATTCTCTGTCCTCTCAGACACAGATTTCATCAATCGGGTTTCAACCTCTTGGGCTTTCTCAACGTTTTAACTTTTCCTTCTTAATGCGGCTTTAATGACATATTTGTTTGTTTGACTATGCCACTAATTTCTCTCTCCTCTGTGACACTGAAAACTCTACAAGGACAAGAACTATGTGTAACTTACTTAGCAATGTATCCTCAGCACCTCTCAGTGCTTTGCATGCAGCAGATACTTGCCACCTAATAAACAGGTAGATGAATAAATACTGGATTTAAAATCCATGTGTGTATACATAAGTGAGAAAATAAGAATATTTACATTGTTGAGTTGTTTAGATTAATGTTTTTTTGTTCAGGTGAAGTTCTTGGCACAATATTTACCAAATTCTAGGCATTTATCACTATGGAGCTGTATGGTATATTATTACTTAGCCATACACATACAAACATACTATTCTGATCCAACACTAATGTGGTGCCACTTGTAAGGACTGTAGTTATCCTCACAGATTCTTGTTTCTATGGTCAAAGAAACATCTTTAAATTATTAAATTATTTTACAGTTTTTTCCCCCCATTAACAGGAATAAAGACTGAGGCCTGCTACCTGGGAGCAGTTCTGCCAAACTGCTCTGGCCCAGGGGTTCAGCCCACTGTTTATATAGAGGGGGCATTCAGTACATGCAGTATCATATGAACTTGCTCAGAAGCTACATTGCAGCAGAATCACACTAAGGTTTGCATGTAAGAGTCCACCTGTAGATACAGAAGCATAACCACCAACCCCATCAGACGTTATTTTATGTGTTGGAAAAGGCAAGGACGGGAGTCATTTATCTTTCAAGAAATGTAGTGACTCAGGCAAGAGACATAAGGGGCCATGTACTCTGTCCTGTTTTGTCTTCAAAATATCTTTCCAGAGAGGTGCATGTCTTCACAGAGGCAGACATGAACAAACATGGCTTCCTGAGCTGGCCACTTTGCTGCACAGTGGCAAAGGCAGTTGAACACAGGCAGGCAGGCTGATGCCCAGGTCTAAATTTTTAGCCACTGCTCTGCACAACTTCATGATAACCTGGGCTCACTTGTCTGATACCGCATAATCCACCATCGCAGCTACCTAGATTCAAGCCATTTTTCTGCAGTTAAAGTTGCTTGTTATCCAACAATTAGGATGTACAAGAATAAGGATCCTGATACAAGATATATTGCTTATAATAAAGGAGCTAATTGCAGACCTCACAAGATCCACTTACGTTGAAGAGAGGGATGTATTCTTATTAACATCTCCTGCCCCATCCCAATTTATTCTGATAACCGAGCCATTAGCACTGTGAAAAAAAAAAACGTGTTCTGACCAAATATGCCTCTTTCCCTTCCAACTGCATTAGTGCCCCGTTGGTTCAGTTAAATAATCAACCTCCATCCTTACTAACCTCAGAGTTACATAACCCAAATACTCAACAGTGTTCGTACATAATTTGTAAAAATGCACAAAAATAATGGGTCAAGATTCTGTCATTTTATAATGGTGCCTTCAGTAAATAATTGGGCATCTTCTTTTAGCAGTATGTTTTTAAGTTTGTTGACACCAAAGTAGTTTTAAAGGCAATTCTTATTACTCTTTGACTCTCTTTTCTAAATTTATTTATTTTTTCAATCAAATCTTCCCACTGCGTCAGTAAACATCTGAGCCTTCTGACAAGGCCACTTAATTATCAGCGGCATCGACTGGAAAGACTCCTTTATCATCGCAGAGCTGCCTCCTTTGTGCAGGCAGCCAGGGTCCCTGAAAAGGTTCTGCTCATGCGTTAATTACTATTCAGAGGTGACTCTCAGAGCGCACAGTGATTTAGTTCCTTTTGAAGGTCTGCTTGTCATTGTAGCCAGATTATCTCGGCCTTAAAGAGCTCTTCCCTCAACATACCAATCCTCCAAAGAGATTGTGCTTAAGTCTCAAGAGATAAGCAATTAAGTGACTTTCTGTGAGTGTAGATGAGCCATCCCCATTGGGGTTCATCACTGAGATGTTCTGCTCGTTCATTATGGGAACACTCCTTGTCCGTGCACCAAAGCAATAGCACTGAACCTGAGGCCAGCCACAGGAGAGGGATTTGAAATTAAACTCTCGAGTACAGAATTCATGGGTTTTGTTTTATTTTTTTTTTCCTTGTCTGTTTTTGTTTTTTAACTTGGGAACTGGAGGAGAACAGAGGAGAGAAATTAAAGATTACATATGTTCCCTTTTATTCTATGCTGGAGAGGGATGTACTAAGAGGTGAATTTTAAATGATCAAGAGTGGAATAAAGAAAAAGCTTAACATGAGGAAGTTTTATAAGATGGCTTATGTCTTCTTCTGTTTTGCATTCCCCCATGTGTTTGGCAACAAGCACACATTGTTTGCACAGCTCATAAAAATGAAACGAAATCCTATCTGTACCATCTCTGTCTGTCTCTGTCTCTGCTGTCTCATCTTGGCATCCACTGTGTACTGGGTTTCATTCCTATGATTGCAAACTCATTGTCCCAGGATGACTACAGAAGTTCTAAGAATCTTATCCCAATAGCTGTATCCTTATCAGAAAGCATATGGTGCGCCAACAAGGAGAAAAAGGGAGGGGGTTTATTTGATGCAGAAGAACAGTCATTCTGGAAACTTCCTATATTTTATTGGGTCACATGGACTAGGAAATGGGAGAGCTGTAATTATCTACAACCAATCAGAAGCCATACCCTGAGGCTGGGCACGTGCATGCTCAGATCAAAATCAGGTCTAGTTCAGCAGGGCAGGGACAGGTGACGAACAGGTGGACAGTCAGCAGTGCTGGCCGCTCCCTTCCTATGTCCCTTATCCAGAGTTCTGACTCTACTCTGGGGCTCTGTGTCCTGTGCTCTGCCCCAATCCTAAAGGGCCCTTTAAATTAAACTATAAGGGCGTTAAAATTCGGATTCCATTGGCTCAGATGTTGATGATCAACACAAAGGCCACAAACCAAAATCCTACTTCCTTGGGATGATCAGATGTCAACCCAAAGGCTTGTATTATGCTGAGTGTTTTGTCTGATACCTCCAGGGTAACAAAAGACTCTTCAGTGAGTGTTTAGGGCTTACACAAGCCTCCCCCCTCTTAATGTAGCTGAGGCATTCAAACTAGGTCTAGACAAAGCTTCTGTGTAAGATATGAGCACATTCCCAAGAGTAAGTGAGAATTCTTTCTCTGTCTCAAGCATTCTTGCCAGAAAATGTGCTGATTTGCAGGGGCTGCAGGAGGAAGAAACAGGGAACAGTGATGTCAAAAGAGCCACCAGGGGTTGATTCATCAGCCAAAGTCATTGTTTATATCTGGCATTCGTGGCCAGCTGTCTCCACCAGGGCAGGTTCAGCTTGGGCTGACAGATCCCTTCTTAAGATGCCTGAGACTACGTGACTAATGTCCCCTTAGATCAAGCCTCACCCTTTCTAGTCTCCTCTCTTAAAAGTAACTACAGTTCTCCTGCAGGGGGATGAGAGTAAAATGGGTAGATGATAAAATAAACCCAAATATACTTTTGTGGAATATGTTTAAGGATGCTTTATTTCTCATGGAAGAAATGAATCACTAGAGGTCTGGACACAGTAGAAGGATCAGAAAAGTCACATATTCTTCTGGGTTTGGACTATGAAGATCACAAAAGTACTGTGCTCAAAATTGCTCAGCAAACCAGCCAAGCAAGGATGGAAAAGATGACTGTTGGTTGGCTTCATTTTAGTTGATGTAGTAACAGACAACACGTCTTTCCTCAGATGGAAAATACATACTGTTAAACATTGGAATTATGGTCAGTGCAGAGAGATGCTCCCACTAGGAGAGGCCTGAGGGACTGAGAGCCATGCAGGAGACACCGACTGACTTCTCTCATCTCAGCATGTCATGCCTCAGCCTCCCACGGGGACAAATTCAAGTGGACAAGAATACAGACAAAATCCTAGGCTCCAGTGATGTTTCTCTCTCTCCCTCCCTCTCTCCTTCCCCATCCCCTAGTCATACATGTAGTTGAATTAGTGTTAATTTAAATAGTTGTGTGGTGTGATTCCACTGGTCTTAAAAAAAAATAATTAATCAAAAATGGAGAAGAAGTTGTGATTGGAAAAGCCAAGAACCCTGACCATGCTGACCCTGATGTCCTAGAATTAACAGACCATAGACCAGGAGGAAGTTCACGGGTCCACTTTGCCCAGTCTCATCTGGACATGGGATTCTGCCACCTTCTTCCCTAGAATTTTTTTTTCCAAAGTACCCAGTTGAGTGGTATAAAACACATACACACATGCACACACACACACACACAAAATTGTTATGTGATTAATATGAAATTGTTCTAAAAAAGTAAATCTAATATCATTAGTTCCATAAGGGTTTCCTGAAGCTCTCATAAAGTAGTCATATACAACTTTAATTAGCATTGCTAACAGCGAACTTGGAAATGAAAGATTTGGTACCAGTTATTTAACAGAGCAGGGTAAATTCTAAGCAAAGGCCTAACTCTTCTTCCTTGGATGAAGATTTCTTTCTCTCCTTCCATCCTTCCTTCCTCTCTCTCTCTTTCCTTCCTTCCTTCCTTCCTGTCACATAGTTGACTTTTCTTTTTTGTTGTTTGCTTATTTGTTTCCAAGAGAAAGCATCCTGCTCGGCGGGAAGAGGACACAGAATGAGGTGCTTTGTGTGTTCAGGGAGGCAGGAGAGGACGAATTTGGCCAAGTGGCCTGTTTGGAGGAGGCATCCTTATAAATAATAATGGTGTACTTTAAAATAACTGAAAGAGTGGAATTGGAATGTTCCTAACACAAAGAAATGATAAATGCTTGAGGTGACAGACATCCCAGTTCCCCTGATTTGATTAATATACATTGTATGCCTCCGTCAAACATCACGTGCACCCTATAAATATATACAACTATTATGTAGCCATAATAATTAAAAATAAAAAGAATTAAAAAAGAAAAAATAACAAGTGGAAGAAAGAGTCTAAGAGGACTTTCAGAGTGTAGATTTCTATTAATTTTGAGTTTAAGTTTCTTGAAAATCTAAGCTTGTGAATAAACCTGACTTTATCAAAGTGAGGGCCAGGGACGTTTTGCACATGGGTCTGAGCATAGAGGGCCTCACATTTACAATTTTATCATTTTTTCCAAAATAAGATATATACATATTTATAGAGAAAATATGACATTGTATGGGAAAGGAGCTCATAAAAATTCAAATTATTATCTCATGACTAGATCCAACTCCTTGAGCTAATAGCTTTTGTATGCCCAAAATTATGGTGTAGAAAGCACAACCATCTCACATTATATTAAATGCATGTGTTGAAATTTAATTAATCTCATTTTCATCCTTGAGTAGCAATGGAAAACAAGAAAGGATGCAAAACTAAATCCAGCATTAAACAAAGCAGCAACAAGTACACTGGGAAACTTACTACAGAAAAACAACGCCTTACAGTGTCTACAGAAATATCCATACCTGCTCACCTAGACCCCACTTATACCTTGAGTTTCTGTTGAAGGTATTGTATTATTGCCCTGAATTTGTGGTCTTAGAATCTCTAGAAGCAAAAGATCCCAATGCCCCACTAAAGACACACTTTTTTGATGGCATTAGCTTAATTTTAGGCAAGGCCTCTTATCATTCCCTCCTCGTCACTTGTAACCTTCTTTAACTTAGACCCCAAAATCTACTGAGCTCCATGTTTAGTCTTGAGGATGCACAGTAGTATAACAGAGAGTCTCACACAACATCAGAATAATAACCAGATAAAATCTACCATAATATTGTGTTTGTCCTTCGTAGTGTTAAACTTCTTTTCCACTGGGAGATTTATACATGATACAGATTTTGTGTACTATTGAAAAATTAGAATCGTAGTAATATCAGTGTTTCATTACAACCTATCAACAATTGACTAAGTCTGTCTTAGGGATGGAATGCTTCATTTTGAGCACATGAGTTTGCAATTCTTGCTAAGAACTTAAAGATAAGGTGTAACATAAATTGCATAATCAAAATTTGATATCACATTCTTTTCTAAAAGGTTGTGGCCCATTAGTGTGCCACAATAATATGACTAAAAAGAGTTACTCTAGTTCAAGATGGTCAAAAAATATTTTTTCTCTACTGATTCTAAACATATGTGCAACATTCAGTTTTATTCTTATTGGGGCTCTAATGCCTATTCACAAGAATGAGAATCTGTCAATTGTTATCTGTTGCTTTTGTGTTCAAGAGATTTTCAAACCATTACATGATGCAAGTCTTATGGGCATTATTATCCTTTATTGAATTCTATTTTGGCAGAAACTCTTCTGAGTGTTTTATGTGGATTATCTCATCTAATCCTCAGAATTGCTGTATAAGTAGATCTCTTATAATCCTCCCTCTATATCTGAAGAAACTGAATCTCGGGAAGATTACAGAACTTGCTTAAGGCTACTTATCTCATAAGCATTTGAATCAGGATTTATTCCAGGTGGGAGCTGAAACTACCATTATCAATATGATGTAACTGTTTTTTCAGGAATTTCTTGTTCTAGAAAATAAGACTGTAAATAATAAATAACTAATGATTATGTCAGGACATTTTGCAAATGGATTTACTCGGGCAATTAGTTTGCTCATTTGAGTAAACACTTCTTTTATCAATCAATAGTTCACTACTCAAGACCCCACCTGGCTGTGTCCACCACTCCTAAACTATTATGTTGAAAATATTCCCATTCAGCCAGCTCTGACTTTAAAAGCCCCACCTTAAATAAATTGAGCCCAGGCACCAAAACCATATAAATACCCTATTTTGCCTCCCCTCTTTTGAAACATTACTAAGATTCTCTCAAGGTCTATTTGATGCAATAAGATTAATTCATTCATCTTCGGTTGATCAATATAGTACTTTCTGGTGGTCTTTCTGGGTGAGTAGACAATTAACATAAGGTAGGTAAATATCATTGCCAGGCAGAACTAGTCACTACAGGATACGGAATCCTGGTACCATAATCAGACTCTAGCTCTGAGAACAGAACGTCCGCCTTAATTGTTGAGCCTGGAATTTCTCTATCACTTTGCATTTGCCTCCTAATGTCAGATAATGCCCTTCTCAAACCATCCATGTACTGTACAGTCATTAGCTACCTCCTGCCCAAACACTTCGTTGATATTTCGAACTGTCTGCACTGCATTAATTCCATGACGGAACTCATATTCAAAAATAACTCACATTTTTTACTTATCCATGGTTTCACAAAAATTGCTCTAAAAAAATATGAAAAATAACCACAAGCCAAATGATGCATTTGAAAGACTGAGGATGAACTTTCACAATAAACATAAAACAAGAAGCATCAAAGCAGAAATGTCAGAGATATCAATTGTCTAACAGTACTTAAGGAAATCAGACATGTCATACTTAATAACCTAAATACTTGGAAATGCATTTCAACATCCTGCATTTTTCTCTTCTCTTTTCCTTGTCCTGCCTCAATTTCACATGAGTGATGTTTTGATTGGTAAACATTTGCCTTCCTTGTGTCTTCTCATTGAGCAAATGCTCTTGCGTGGGAAAAGGCTGCTTTCTCCCTTTCCTTCTCTCTCTCCTCCCCACCTCCCTCTCTTCCTCCCTCCACTCTTCTCTTCTTTCAACTCGTCATAAAAGAAACTGCCAGATTCCACTGATTTGTGGCAAAAGGTTCTGTAGTAGTTAAATAGCTCAAAATACTTTGGATCCTATAACATCAAAATACCAAGTAAGGCAGGGGAGGACTGGATTGTTTTGAGTCTTCAAATCAGAAACATAAACGTGTTTTCACACACACTCTTACACACACACATACTGACACACATAAAAACACACTCACACACTGGTATACACAAACACACAGACATACAGATATCAACATATATATATACTTACATACACAGACATGCTCATACACATACACACAGATACAAAAACACATACACATGCACAAATGTATACGCTCATTCAAACACATGCATATACGTAAACACACACATATGGGGCAAGCTCTGTGAACAAAAGTGAAGGAGCTGGACCATTAGATAAAAAGGAAAAACAAAAGTTTTCGCTTTCTCCGTAACAGAAGAGGACTCATGAGGTTATACTTTGAAGGATTCACAACATCTTTGTTCTGTTCAAAGTCACTAGTGATCTCCAGTTCGTGCTGCTCCACATGTGAGGGGAGACAAATTCCAGGCTTCTTTTCCTTTGATTCTTAGGTCAGCAGCTCTGAGCGCTTGACCCTCACTTAGCATGTCGCTCACAGAAAGGGAACATTAGGTAATTAATTTGAGTTCTCAGAAATGTACTTGTAACCTTGAGGCAGGCCCATCCGATTCCAGGGAGCTCTCAGCCACGTCCTGCAGCTTTGTGCCTGGCTCTAGGATGGAATTCTAGACCCTTTGATGTCCCTTGGCTTTGTTATTGTACATGAAATATTTTTGATTCATCATTAAAATATTTGTAATAGGTCGTGTTATTTCTGAGTTGTATAAGGAGTGCCTATGCAAGGAAAGATTTATTTAAACAAATTAATAATTTGGAGAGGAACTGATATTCAAATCATTAATATGTGAAGTTTGGGGGATTGAAGAAAATAAACTACCTCACGGGTGGTTATTTTGGTTTCAAGCAATGGAAAATTTAACTCAAACGCACCAAGAATGCATTGGTTTATACAGGCACTTCTTTTTCTCCCCAACTTCTCTGCTCTTTTCTCTGTACATTTCCTTCTAAGACCAGGCCTGGCCTTTGAGATTAGCCAGGAAGTCCTCCCGCTGACACCAGCAGTAAGGCATCTTCTCTCTCTTCTCCTAACGGGTCCACGAAGTGCACATAAGAAGACTAAGTGAGTCAGGGGAAAAGGAAAGGCAAACACAAAGTAAACTGGCTATTTTCCCAGACAAGTTGGCTGTGTTATTTATTCATGTATATTTGTAATTATTTCTAAACCATCGTTACCGCTTTAAATGCAGCCGATCCATGGGCATGCGCAGAGAGGCCCTGCGGAACCACAGTTTCGTGGAACGGTCTGTTAGCGGAGCTGGGGGAAGTCTTTCTCTGTGGAGCATCCTTTCCTCACTTCTCGCGGTGGTCAGAGTTCTTTCCGCGAGGACTTTTTCCTCTTCCGGGTTAGGTTACTGAGTTCCTGGTTCAGGCTTGAGTGCATGGCGAGGCAGCTGGTGCTTTAGGACCAGGGAAGCTTGTGAGCCTATCTGATGAGTTTTTTGTTGTGGTGGTTATTGCATTTTCTCAGCTCTAAAACTTCCATTTGGTTATTCCTTATGTCTTCTATTTTTGCTGAGACATTTTATTTCTTTGATGAGGGTTTTGTTTGAGGGGTGGTAGTCAGTGCTCATTGAAGAATTTGATCACGGTCACTGTCAGATAATTCTAGCATCTCTTTTATCTTGGTGTTGGCTCCTATTGTCTTCTTTAATTCGGTTTGGGCTCTAACACGTTCTTTGAGTGATAGGTGATTTTCTACTTAAATGTAGATACTTTACGTATTGTGTTAGGCAACTCTGGCGTTTATTTACATGTTCTTTTTGAACTGGCTTTCTTTGACACGACTTTACCACGGGAAGAGGGGAATTCTCCCTTATTTCTGCCAGGTGGAAGTAGAAATTCGTGGTCCTCAGTTGGCCTCCACTGGCATCTAAGGGAGATTTCTATTAACTGGTGGGGGTTGGAATTCTGGTTCCCAACCTCGCCTTGACTGGCACGTTGGTAAGGTGGCCTCACTGCCACTGAATAGTGGTGAAAATCTTAGCTTTCCACCAGGCGTCCTCTGACACCACTCAGCAGGGAAGGGGAGGGACATTTCATTATTGCCAGGTGGGGGTGGAAGTCAAGTCTCCCCACATGGTTTCTGCTGAGACCATAGAAATGGATGAGTATAGGTGACTTATTACCACCCAGCAGGGATGAAAGTCTCAGGAACATACTTGGCCTTCTCTGATACTACCACAGCAGGAGTGTGGAGACACCTCATTAAAGATGTATGAGGGTGGAATTCTAAGCTCTCCACTCCACCTTTGCTTGTGTGAGTGGGGCGAGACCATAGTTTTGTTTTGTTTCTGTGATGTTTGACTATAGCAGAGTGTTTATTGTTTAAAAGTTTTCTGCTTTGCTAGGCTGACACTTTCCTTGTCCTTTATCTACAGAAAGTTGGCTCTTATTTATATTTATTTATTTATTTTTGTCTGTGCTCATTGGAGTTTCTCATTTGCTGGCTGCTTCAGCTCCAAATGTGGGATATATGAAGCAAAATGAAAACCCGTGGGACCAACCGCCGTGTTGTTTGTTGGGTCTTGAGGTCCTTGGCCAGTCTACCTTCTTCTCTCCATCGTTCAGAGCCTTCTCATATTTTTTTTTAATTTGTTTTATAATATATAAGGCTAGGGTTTTTAGTTGTACTTAAAGGGAAGAATAAAGCAAAGTATGTCTATTTCATTTTTCCAGAAGTGGGAGTTTTGAATTGTTATTTATTAATGTATATTTATAATTATTTCTATACCATCTCTATAATGAGTTTACCTAGGGAGTAAGTATAGATAGAGAGAGGAGAGGCTAGTGAGCTGAAACATACTACATTTATATTATTTAGAGGGGATATCATTGTGATACAGTGGTAACCTCTCTTTAAGAGGTAACAATAGTGTTGGGCAGCACTATTTGGGGGGGTTTGTTGTTAATTTGTTGGGGGATTTCTCCTTTTCATACTGAATAATCTCATCAGAAGAACTTAATGCTTCTTTTTCCATAGGGAAAGTGCATCTGGTTATATTAGGACTGCAGGTTTCCCTACTTGTTCATCTTCCTGTATAATTGGCCAACGTTACCAAGACGTTATTTTTTTTTTTGCAGCAATCATAAGGAATTTCCCAATTAAGCTTGCAGTGAATGATGGAGGAATTCTGCTCCTCGATGACTGAAGTGAGGCTTCACGTGGGTCAGGAGGCCAGCTGCACTTACTACTGCCTGCCTTTATCCCAGTCCCTACTAGCCAGCGGCAGATCCCACAGCAGCCTGCTCCTGTGTCCTGAGCTGGACCTGAAGGGGAGCCTGGCCAGGGAGATCAGATTCTCTGAAGGGCAGAGGAGTGTGGGCACAGCAGAGAGTGAATGGGGGCAGTGCCAGAGGAGAGGACCCCTCCAGATTCCAGGTGATTATAACATTCTGTAATCATGGTGCTGTCAGGGAGAGCAGGCTCCAGCTCCTGCAACCTTTTCATTTTAAAGATGCAGAAACTGAGTCCCAGAGATGAACAAGGAATTAGCCAAGGCAATGGAGTGTATTCTCTACAAAGCATTCAGAGTGATTTTTAAAAACAATTCAGATCACATTGCTCCCCTGCTCGAAGTTTTCCAATTGCTTCCTAACTCTACCAGAAAAACATTTAAATGCCTACAACGTCCAATGCACCTGTCCTGTACCTGCCTACTCTGCCTTACCTTCCTCCACTCCAGACCCTGGGACCTGTCTGCTCCAAGTGTAGCCCAGCCTGGTTCGTTTTGGCACAAGGTCTGTGGGCTTGCTGCTGCCTCTGGCTGGAAAGGAAAGTTTGTCCAGATTTTCTCTCAAGTGGATTTTTTGTCAATTAGGATTCAGTTTAAGCATCACCTGTTTTTGAGATGCTTTCCTTGAACCCCAGTTAAACTAATAGCCCCCCGTGACATTTTTATCTGCTTATCAGCTACTGTTTTATCTTTTTTTTTTTTTATCTTTCCATTCGTTGCTAATATTGGCACATAAATATAGGTTGAACAAATTTCACAAAGGCAGGGAAAGCTGAGAAGCAATTTTGTCCACTCACACTTAGTGGGCTACAGTAAACGTAGTACACTTTATGCACGAAGATAAGCATAGACTGGAATCCCAGTGATTTTTCAAGCAACTGTGGACTTCTTCCTAGTTTTCTTTTCTTTTTAAATTATTTTGAAATAGTTTTAAAACTTACAGAAAAGTTGTAACAGTACAAAGCACACATGAATTACTTTCACCCAAATTCCCTAAATGTTTACAGTTTTCCCTATTTGCCAAATCATTTTCCCTCTCTCTAATACGTATACTCTATATGCGGGTGTTGTTTTTCCCTCTGAGTCATTTGAGAGTAAATTGCAGAAATAATGCTTCATTACACCTAAACATTTCAATGTCTATTTTTAAAAGAAACCACACTCTTACTAGTCACACTACAACCATCACAATAAAAAAAATTAACATAGATATAATACTTCTATTGAATCAACAGACCCCATTAAAACTTTCCCTATAGTACTATAAATGTGTTTTATAGCCCAAACCAACAATAAAACAAAACAAACAAAAACAAGTCTTCTCTTTCCTTTTCTCTTTTCTGGTCCAGGATCTAAGCCAGGATCACTCATCCCCTTTTGCCATGACCTCACTTTAGCTTTCATAAATAAGGAACATCACTTCAGTCTTTCTGTATTTCATGACCTTGGTACTTTAAGAGCAGAAGTCAGCTACTTTGTGGAATGCCCCTCCGTTTGGGTTTTTTTTGATGTTTCCTTATAATCAGATTCAGGTTTCCCATTATTGGCAGAAATGGGAAACAATGTTATGTTCTTCTCAGTTCAGTACATGTCATGAGAAGTCATGCCAGCTCACCCATCGCAGTGATGATAACTTTTATCAGCTGTCCCATAACTGGGGCCACTAATTTTTATCCCTTGCATAAAACCATGTCTGCCAGGTTTCTCCACCGTGTGGTAAATTAAGGAAATATTTTTCCAGTTCTACCAGTAATCTCTCTACATTTATCTGTTGGCATTCCACTGTAAGTTAGAGCTTTCTCTTCTCCCCCATTTATTTGTTTATTCATTCATTGTGTCTAGCAGGATTCCTACTTATTCAAAACATTATTCTTCATTGCTATCATTATTAATCTGGGGGCTCAAGGTGCCCCTGGCCAACAGAGCCCCATCAAATCCATTTCTGTGACTACATTATGTTTATAGTACTTCCTTTCTGGCACAATAAGCTGGCCCAGGCTCACTTTCTACATTGCTTGTCCCATCCATGGAATCAACTGTTTCTTCAAGGAGTCTTGTTTCATTCTAATAAAGGTTCCCATTTAGAAACCATGAAATGAGTGCTAGTTTTTTTCGTTGCTACTGGAATGTTCCTAGATCATGTCAGTGGACAAAACATACATGTGATGTGCATGTGCATGCACCCATCTATTCACATGTCTTTCTATCCGTGTTACACACTAGCTAGTCACACTGCTATCTCCCATTCCAATCCAACAGCCCAAAGTTTATTATGGATTTCTTTCATTCCATAATTTGTATTTCTTTCTCTGGTAATCATAGACCTGGCTTCCATTTTTCTCAATATATTTACTTATTTGCCTAATCTGGCTGTGTGTGGTAAGCTCAATAATGGCCCACAGAATATCAGGTCCTAATTCTGGGAACCTACATTTTACCTTATTATCCGTTTTACCATATAGGGAAAGTAGTCTTTGCAGGTGTGATTAAGTTAAATATCTTGAGATGGCAAGGTTATTCTGGGTAATCTGGGTAGGCCCTACATGAAACCACAGTGTCTTTAAAAGTGTCCTTTTAAGAGGGAGGAAGAGAGAGATTTGATGCAGACTAACAAGGAGAAAGTGACCACAGAGGCCGAGATCACAGCTATGCCGCTGCAAGTTGAGGAATGCCGGCAGCCAACAGAAGCTGGAAGAGGCAGGAAACAGACTTCCCCGACAGCCTCTGGAGAAAGCACAGTCCTGGCAACATTTTAATTGGGGCCCAGAAATACTGATTTCATATTCTTGCCTCTGTAATTGTGAGATAATAAATTTCTTTTGTTTTAAGCCACCAAGGTTGTGGTTATTTGTTACAGTAGCCACAGGAAACGAATAAACCCTGTACGTAATCAATGCACCAAATGTCCAAGCCATCTTCTTGACCCCAAACCCATCAGACAATCCAGCTACGCCAGCCACGCTCTTCCCGGCCCAGACCGGTTTCCCCTGCTAGTTCAACAGCTCTCTCCCTCCTTCATCCCCATCACTAACCATAAGCAACAGCCAGTGTTTTTCCAGGCAGGGTACAGAATACCTTATGTTCATCACCTACTCATCACCTCTATTCTCCATGTGAGATATTGAGGCACAGAATTTCAGTAACTGACTAACAGCCACCGGACCAGGAAATGGAAGGGATGACACTCAATCCAGTTCTGTAGGAATCCTGAGTCCGAGCAGTTTTCCGGCCTGTCTCCTACTTTTAGGTAGATTCAGTCCTTTGGGAATGTGTTGCTTTCAGCATTAACATATTAAGTGAGAATAATTATACCTTATAAGGGTCTTGTAAAGATTAAATGAGATGCTACTTAAGATGTATAATACATTTCCTGGCATTTACTAGGCTCTAATAACTTGGAAGAGGAGACAGCTCCTTTCTAGACACTGGCAGAGCCTTCAGGAGACAGAGACAATGAATGTGTAACCACATGGTGCACGGCAGGAAGCTCTCATTACCTGCTTTTTGCATGCTCACATCCTAATCGAGGAAGAGGGGTAAGGAGGAGGGGTGGGACGGCTTTGCTACTGAGTCCGGCGCTCTGAGCCATAAAAATTCTCAAAAAACAGACCCCAGACCTTTTTGCCAACAACGAGGTGATACATGCACAGAGAAACCAAAGGGACAGAGAAGGAACGTGTTCACCAGGGCACTTCTCTATGTGCCCCACTGTGGACTAGAGTTAATGCATCCTGCAAAGATCTTGTGACAAGCAGAACTGAATTGTTTTCGTTTTGTGGAGAGAGGGAGATTGGGAAAATGACTAAAAACAATCACTTTTAAAATGTAAAAATCTTAACTATCCTCCCCAATCTTGTAATCTGTGATAATATTTCCTCCTTCCTTCTTCTTTGGGAGCCCCAAGGAATGGCCAAAGCCGGGGCCTTTTCTGCCCACTGGCATCCACCTCCCGGCACATTTGCCAGGGTAAACACTTCCTTTTCTGTCCGGAATTTTCCACACTGCAGCCAGAAAGCACCTCGCTGGGTGGCCTCTGTAATGCAAACCCGCTGCCATTATCGCCCCTCAGCCCTGGGGCACAGTTCCACTTTCCCAGCGCATATAATCGGTACTCAATGAACACTTTCTTAATTGATCAACAACAGAGGAAACAACAGTAAGGCAAATGAGCTCTGGTCTTTGGTACAGCAGAGGAACAAAAATAGAAAAAGATTGCCTGAGCCAGCGCTCAGCTCAAACCTTAACTCCAGGTCCGCTTGTTCATCCGCATCGTGAGGTGACGGGAATCCGGGTCTCTGCAGGGCGCAGGATTCAGGCCCCATCTGCAGAAGATTTAATTAAACTAATGTGGGTAAAGAGATATTACCTGAGGTCAAGCGATGAGTTAGTCACACCTGGGTTCAGAACCTGAGGCTTCACCTCATCCACCTGATGCCTTCTCACGTGCGCCACAGTGTTGCCATCATTTTCTTAGTGTCCGCATGTATCTTGATGTCTGGGCACCACCCACTTACCCAGCATTGTTTAATTAAGTACAAAGTCTGGGTTCTGTGCTAGCAAAGCCCAGATAAATATAAGGGTCTCAGTTTTGAGAATTGCTTCGAGCATTTATACATTCGAAAACTGTTAATCATTTTCAAATATGCTACATATCAAATTGAGCACACCAGATACGGGAACAAAGCTCAAAATCAGTCTGGAGCTTATCTGCATTCCTGGTTGTCTGCCTGCTCTCACTTTTAGGTGAATGACTGCCGGTTACTTTAAAACTTACTTCATCTAAAATGGACGCTTGGCTTCTAGCATCTGGGGAAATAATGTCCGTCTGTATACTTGACTTTGACTTTTTTTCTGATTACAGAAGAAGGTATTCTTTTAAAAGAACAGTTTCAATCACAAGGGGGAGAGACTAATATCCTAGAGTTGCCCCAATAGGTAATCATGAAATATATTCTTAGGCATGATCTAGTTAGGCATTTAAAAAAAAAAAAAAAAAAAAGACCCTGATGTTTGATCAATTGAAATTAGATTATGTGTTAGCTGTGGCCACCAGGGGATACAATGGTCCAGGGACTAGAGTTGTTTTGTGGCAAGATGTGATAGTGTGACTAGCCCCCAAGGTCAGAGCATGAGAACAGCTGCCAGCTCTCACGCCCACACTTGAATCAAGGGAACTTGGAATTCACTTCAGTTTACCTTCCTGCTCCTGTTTCCAACTGTGGGTCTGTCTGTGCCCACATACATTGGAAGCTCGTTAAAACAAAACAAAACAAAACAACAAATATACAAATAACAAAAAAACGTTATCTGATTCTAACTGGAACTTCCTACAAAACTGTACATGCTGCTCTCTCCAGAGCCCACTTTGATGAGTGACAGCTGCGCCATTCAAAAAGCCACCATTATGGCTAATGCAGCTTTTGGCTCCGACCTATGGCGTTAATGTGAGTGAAGTCCATTTTACTCCCTGTGGGCATTTCAACGTGATGGCAGAGCAGGTCGCCATTTCTCCCCCCATGCTGAATTAATAGTAATGAAACGTAAGAAGATGTCACTTTTCCTTAGCCGGAAGACAATCTGCTCCATCATCATCCTTGATCCCTGGTGCCCTGCCCATCTGTCTACGTGTTGGATTTTTCCATGTATAACTCTGCCTCTGGCTGGATAGGTTTTGAGAAGGGTTTTTTTCCCCAGGAAACAAGGATACAAGATGCCCACATCACTGAGGAATATACCCAGAAGCTGTGCTTTGTGCCTCGCTTTGAATCTTATAGAATTTAATTTAAATTGACAGGTGATTTGGCAGATGTGGGGAGAGGAAAATGAGCAAACAGTGGCCTCGACTTCATTTCAGCCAATAATTGAAGCATAAAAACTTCCATCAACGTTTACCAAAATCTTTGTCTCTGCCATTTTTGACTCTATAATCCAAACTCTATAATCCATAGTCTTATGTATGACAATTATTAGGTCACAGAGTGGATTGGTGTGTAAGAAGCTAGAAATGAATGGATAAAATTGTAAAATGAAAGAATTTCATTGTGGGTCAGAAGTGAGTTAGATATGTGTTACGGGTATCCGTGCATTTCAGGGAAAAATTAAAATATTAGTTGAACTCCTTCAATGTCCACGAATCACAGATTATCTCCATGTCTGTTGGGTATACTTAGGCACCAATTTGTTTTCTGGCAACACAACACTCATCAAAATAAATTAGCAATGTGCTTATGGGAATTTCACAGTGACTTCCATACAGGCCACATGACACCAACATGTGAGTAGCCACTTACTGAAAAGGGAGGTAGACTTGCTGACAGTCAGGGCCATCTCAGCATCCCCTTTCCACCCCTGCCTTATTGGAGTGATGACTTTATAGATCCCTGGACCCATCGGAGGGACACGTGGCAAGTGATCGTCATAACAGAAGAGAGTTTACTTAGCACAGGATGCTCAGCACAACGCAGACACAGGTGTGTCAACATTTCATGTCAGAGTGTGTGACAATTCTGTACGCCTAAGTAAAAGGTAAAGCTTCCCCTCACATTAACTCTGAGAAAAATATCTCACATTATGGGCTGACCACCCAATGACGTTATTTTTTAACACCAGGTATATCTGGGGGAGACCAATCAACTAGAAATAGCCCCTATTGGTGCCAATTTTAGATTCTAAAGGAAGTCCAATTGCCCAATTAGCAACAAAGGGGGACTACTAAAGATTTTGTCATTATTGTTACAGGCTTGCAAACTTTGCAAACCTTGAATTTTAGTTGCAAACTTCTAGTTTAAGATCCCATAAATACACAGTGCAGTAAGTAGCTACCAACATAATATTACAAAACAAAAACAAAAACAAAAGGCCCAAAGGCAATACAAATGGTTACAAATAATTTGGTTTAATATTTCCAATTAAAGCATAGTGTGTGTGTGTGTATTTTTTTTTTTTCCTTAAAGTACATAGACAGAAGTGAATAGGACGGCCTCCTAACACCAAGTCCAATGGAGGAAGCACTGAAGTCTAATACTCAGGCCAAAAAAAAGAGTGCAATTGTTTCTTTAATTAAGTGGAAAAATTATATTTACATTCATATATTATTCACGTAATGTGTGTCTTTAAATAAATATGGTGCTAAAATTATAAAATACATAATTAACTACTTTATCTAGATCTCTTAAGATTTAAATATTTAAGTTGGCAACTTTATCAATCTTTTCACCGGAACAAAAGGGACTGCTTGCCTGGTATTTTGGGGTGCCTCCAGATGGAGATTATCTTAAAATCCATGTTCACCCGTTGAAATGTGTCAAGCATTGTGATTTGGAGATGAAGGAAGCCAGGTAAATATTTGTCTGGATATGAGTTTGAGAACATTGGCCCCAGGAGCTGAATGTAGCTCACAGTAGGTTTTCTTTGATGTGCTTATTGTTTTATAAAGCCGGAATGAGTTTCCACCTCTGAACGATCCTGTGCTTGCTTTGTCAACACGTTCCCTACCACTCCCCGTTGTCTCACACCAGTCAGCTTTGCTTCTGTGCACTGCCTGCTTGGTTCATTTGAATTTGCGACTACAGGTCTCATTCATACTCTCTTTTATAATACAGAAAACTGACTCCCTCAGGACCTGAGGCTTCTGTGTGCATGCTATCCTTCCTTCTTTTTTACAACTTGTGTAAGTGAATTATTCCATCGATGACTGAATAGGGTTGCCAGATTTAGCAAATAAAAATACGGGTTACCTGGTTCCATTTTAATTTCGAATAAACATTCATCCATTCGAGGCCTTACTTTTAGTCTTATTCCTGATTATTTCATTTTTTTCTGTTTATGTTCTAGTTAAGAATTGCTGTATAATAGATGACACAAATACTTAAAAACTTAGAACAACTATGGCAACTATGGTTTTACTCATAATTTTGCAGGTCAGGGATTCAGGAAGGGCTCAGCTGGCTGGGTTTTGTGCAGCCTCATGCAATTGAAATTAGCTATCAGCTGAGGCTGCAGTCTTCCAAAGGCTCAACTGGGGTAGAAGTCTAAGATGGCGTGCTCCTTGGGCCGGCAACTGACGCCAGCTGTTGACCTATAGCTCAGGTGGGGGTGTTGATTACAGTCACATGGCAGCCGGCTTCTCCCACAGCAAGTGCCCCCCAAACAACCATATGGACGCTGTAGGACATTTTATTGCCTAGGGTTCTGAAGGAGCATAGCATCACTTCTGCTATACCTTAATGATTGAAGCTGTCAAAGTCTACTCAGATTCGAGGGGAAGGGCTACAGACCCTACATCTGGATGGGATGAATTTCAAAGAACCTGGAGCCATTGTTTTAAACCACCCATGTCATCCCTATCTCCACCCATAATTCCTTTTTCTTCCCATAGGTACTACTCTAAAATATTTGATGTATGTGCTTAAAAGCATTTTAGTCTTGAAAGATATGTAGTGATTAGCTGGTGAACATAATTTTCATCTAAATAAATGGCATTGTGTTCTTACTCCTGGGCTATTTTTTCTTAACATTTTCTACTTTACACTGTATTTTGGAAACCTGTCCATTTTTGTACCATTGTCTATGGAACTCTTCAGGCTACTCATATATACTTGAGCCCAAGTAAAATATTCATTATCTGAAGTATCATTTTTTATTGGCTGAATTGTGCCTCCCAAAGAGACATACTGAAGTCCTAAGCTCTGATATCCATGAGATGTAACCTTATGTGGAAGAAGAGTCTCTGCAGATGTCATCTGGTTAAGATGAGGTCATCCTGGGGTGGGATGGGCCCCTGGTCTAATATGGCTGGTGCTCTTATAATAGGAAAATACAGAGACACATGCACGCAGGGAGAACACCATGTGAAGACTGTGGCAGTGATTGGAGTAATGTGTCTACGAGCTAAGGGACACCAAGGTGTGGTCAGCCACTGGAAGCTGGGAGAGAGGCATGGAACCATCTCTCCCTCAGAGTCCCCAGTAGGAACCACCCCTGCTGACACCTTAATTTTAGATTTCTAGTTTCCAGAACTGTGAGACAATGATTTCTGTTGTGTTAAGCCATGTAGCTGGTGGTACTTTATTACAATAGCCCTAGCAGTCTAACACAACCATCATCACAAAATACTAACTGAACCCTGGGTAAGTGAGACGCAGGGGTGAAACCAAAACTAATAACCTCTAGTCCAAAGAAAGCACTGGATGTTGTTCACTTTGCATACATTTAATTATCTGTTTGCCATAATTACAGAAACAAACGTCAGCAGATGTGTCCTTTCGTCCCATTTGCAAAGGTAGTTCTTGTATTGAACATGCATATCCTTTCTTCCTAGTTATAAATACACCATCCGTATAAGAAAGGGTCTACTAATTGTGTGTTCTTTTCCAGGAATGACTTTTCCTCTGTCATCACAGAGAAAGAGATGTGCCCACACTTGGGAGTGCGGAATCAGATCTCCGTCTCCAGCATCATCCTGACCAACATCTACCTTGGAAAATGTTATTTCCTCACATGCCGCATCCTCCCTTGGAGACTATAAGAATCTCAGGACAAAGGCTGTGTCTTGGCTAAATCTGGAGTCCACTGCCTTGAATACACACACACACATGCACACACACACACACACACACACACACACGCACACACATTTCATCAGAAAGGAACTGCATGGCAATTTACACATTTTCCCGTACCAAAGTTAACCTTGTCTTGCATCCCAACTGTTTCACATAATGTAATAATACTCATACACAAGGGTGTGCCATAGAAAACAGGCTTACAGACTATGTGTGTGATCACTGAAATAATCAAAACTTATAGTTCCGAAGTGACCTAAAAGGATTTTTTTGTAATGAGATTACAAAGGAAAAATACCATAACCCCAGGAGTAAATCCTGAGAATAGCAACAAGACTGAACCCCAGAAAGTCCTCAAAGCAGTTTGCCTTACAATTGAGAGCAGCTATTTTATCTGTGAAAAATAATACAAAAGTGGGGCAAGCTATTGAAGATCAATTCTAAATCATCTGAAGCTACAAGAAAGATACTTTTCCATGGCTTCTTTCTAAATGGATGTATACATGCTTCTCTGATGGCCTTTTAATAAAGAGAGGCAGAGAGCCACATGGGGTTTTTACTACCCTTTCTCTGAAGTCACCTGTGATGCAAATGTCAACATTTCAGACAATTATGAACAATATAAGCTACTTCCTTTAAAAGGATAGAATGAAGTTATGATTCTTTAATGAATATGATGCCTTTATTAAGATAAAACAGTTTGAAAGATGTCTTCTTCATTAGTTGAACTACTGGAGGAAAATTAATCTTCTGTTGTTCTCTTTTGGGATGGAGTCACATTATGAGGATTGATTTTTGTGAGTAAGATGAAATTCTTTCTTAGGGAAAGTCGGGGTCAGAATTGCCATTCCAGGTGCTATTCGGTCCTCACACCACACTTGCAAGTTCCCACCCTCCCATTTTACAGATAAAGAGATTAAGATAGAGTGGGTCTAACCAAGGACCCCTAGAGGTCTAAAGCAACCTAGGAACTTGGTTGCTATTAAGGAAATAAAAAACAATTTGTATTTTATTTAAAAAAATAAAAACCAACCAGCCAATAAGCATCTCTCACATTCTAACTTTGATGCCATTGCCAGGAGAGTGAGCTCTGGGCTCCCAGCTATGTGAGGCCTGGCTCAGGTCCAGATGAGGCTACTGTCCTCTTTTTGTTCCGATCCCTGGAGTGATGGATCAAGGTTTCTGTTCCATCCTGGCCAATTATTCACAAATAACCCTGAGAAACAGTGTCCCCACTCTGGCTCTTAAGTTTTCTAATTTGAAACACAGGTAGTAGACAAGATGCCCTGTGCGACTTGAAGGAAAAGTGCACAAACCAGCATCCTGGTGTGCCAAATCTGTCCTATGTAAGTCCTTTGTTTTACTCCCATTCTGCTCTAGGTATTTTGAGTCAATATTTTAAAATTGGGAGGTTTGACACAAATCTATGTATTCCCGTCATTGTATCAACACTAGGAAGCTCAGGTGACACCAGCCCTGAAAGTAGATTGATAAAAACAGAACAGCATCAGGGATCTGTGGGTCAATAAGAAAGATCCAAGTTTTGTATCATAAGAGTCACAGAAAGAGAAAAAAAGAGTGTGGGACTGAAACGGTGCTCAAAGAAATAAGGCCTGAAAACGTCTCAATTTTGGCAAAAAGACATCGACCTACAGATTCAAGAAGCTGAGAAAATTTCAAACAAGATTAACTCAAACACATTCACGCCAAGACACACCATAATTAAACTTCTGAAAACAGAAAACAACGAGAAAAAAACTTGAAAACGGAGAGACACAGCGCTCCATTTGTTGAGGAATGCCAATTCTAAGGACAACGGGTGTCTCATCTGAAATCACAGAGGTGAGAAAAAAGTGGGCCAACATTATTCAAAGCGCGTCAAACCAGAGTCCTAAATCTACTGATACAATCCTTCAGGAATGAAGGGGAAATAAAGGCATTCTCAGACAAAACATAACCGGGAGACTACGTTGCTAGCAAACATACCCTTAAAGAATGGTTAGCAGGAACCTCCTCAAACAAAAGTAAAATGGTAGCAGAAAAAAAAAAATTGACCTTCAGAAAGGAGAGAAAACAGCATTATGGATAAAGATAGACATAAACCTAATAGACTATCTATCCTTCACCCCCCCGAATATCTTTAATTATATTTTAGAGTTGAAGCAAAACTTATCACATGATGTAATGTGGTGATCAAGGTATGTGGAAGATATATATAGAAAATTATATTTAAAAGCGAGGAGAGCAAAGGGTCAAAAACGGAAGTAAGGTTTCTATGCTTCATTCAAAGTGGTGCAATGTCACTCACCAGCATGCCGTGATGAGTAGTGTGCGTTTCTGTGTGTACACATGTATGTGTGTGTGTGTGTGTGTGTGTGTTTACTACCACATGGTAACGTGGGGGCCTTGGAAACAGGTCCCACAAAGCACACAGTTGCAATGTATGTGACCAGGACAGAACTTTTCACAAGTTACAAACATGGAAAGAACTTGACATTGTACTTTTATTAATTCTTTCATACTTCCGTGAACACTTTTCAAGACTTGGCTTATTTTTCCAGGCCCTGAATTTGTAGACTGTGTTTACCACGATACATTAAAAAAAAATCATTCTGTTTATGGAAAATGGCAATTGTAACTGAAAATAAGAAGCTTCTAACATGGTTTTCATTGTAGTTGGATACAGAATTGTGAATCTATGTCATTCACATCTACTAGTTAGCGAAAGATGATTTTGCATGTCTTTGAAGTAAAATACCTTTTATCTCTGGAGTTTAATTGAAAGACTGCCGGAATAAAAAGTGTCACACGTGGAGCTGGTAGATGCTACTAAATGGAACGCTGATGAAGACGGATTTGAAGTATGTTACAGACGGCACTAAACAACTCACTTTCATCGAGAGGAGGGGAGATCAAACAGGAGAAAAGGCTTTGTGCCTTTCCACCCGGGAGATATTCACAGCCAATTATCTTTTGCAGATAATTATTCACACTTACACACATACCCACCTCTGCTTCTGTGACCAGCTCTAAAGAAGTTCTTACCACCAATAAATGCCTCACAGAGTGAACTGCTAACTAAGTTCATGGAAACATGAATCTGCTCTGAGGGTCCCTGGGCATCTGTGTGCTTATTGGGGTCCTCCTGCTCCCACAGTATGATTTGCAGCCCCCAAGCAGTCTGGGATCTGCCTGAAACCAGCAGACAAGTGGACCATTTCCTGTGTTTGCCTCCCAGAGGGAACTGGGGAAAGAGGCTTTATTTGCCAATAAAGTTACGAGGGTCAATAAGATATGGTATTAAGAATTCGAATTCAGTCTCTGATATTAAAATTATGTGAATATAATCTCTAACCAGTTCTTAGTGTTGTAACTTTGAGAAAGTTTCTTGTCTTTCTTAAGCTTAAATTTTCTCGTCTGTAAAATGGGAATAATGAATGGACTTATCCCTTGGAGTGTTCTGGTGATTCCATGATAATGTATATAAAATACTTAGTGTAGTGACTGACATATTTCTGGGTAAATTCATATTAGCTATTATTATTAGCAGTGTGTTCACATATCGGTATCTTATTTGGAAATATATAACCTCAGGTAAGGTAAATTTTTGGTACAAACAGCACTTTTCTAACTCTGTGTAACTTTCTCAAAACTCACACTTTTCTGCCACTGGCCTGGAACCTTGCAGTTCCAAATTAACAAGGCAGTATTAGCAAGTGCTTAACGTATGGATCATTGGCACAGTAGTTTAAGAGTGTCTAGCTAAAGAAACATTTGGAATGGCATCAAATATGTTCTAAAATATTTAATATAATCTGAAAGTTTAACCTCATGGAGCTAAAACTGTACTATCGTCCCTCTCAGAAAATCACTTGAGCCGGCTTTACTGCTTGGGCTCGAATAATAGCATTACAGTGAAAGGACACCATTTCCTCCCTTGGTCTCTGA